>JAHPZR010050896.1:0-14643 GCA_019787425.1 Platygyra sinensis | reverse complement strand
AAACTGAGGCTCGTACAACCTAGGCCAGTATGGCACCGCGGAAATACGTTTTTGTGACGTCACAGTAACTGGTCAGTGGTCATCACCATCAGGCTGCTGATACTCTTCAGAACCACGGATCGAAGGGCGAAAAGACAGCTTTCAACAACAATTTGATGTTGTGTGCAAGCTTCGTTTGGCTTTGGCACAAAATATATTGTAAACCGAGAATTATCCAAAAACTGAGCCGAGTTTTAAACCTAAGTTTCCATTGTGCGCTCTAAGTTTTGACTTTTTATGCGCTGTCGACAAGACTCACGCCTAAAACCATTTAAAAGTTGCCGGCATTTTGTAGTTTTGTTAAGGTGTACTGCTGACCAGCAAAACACTGTATCGTGCCCCAAAAAACGTATTTCCGCGGTGCCGGCCAGTACTAGTATGTTGTTTTGCGTGCTTTGCTGCTTATGACGTCAAAGGCCGACAAGTTCACTAGAAACGGAGCCAGTTGCCCGTGACAACAAGGTTTCAACGTTAGAACCTGGTGACCTGGTGACCAACTTAGTCACGCCTTACTCAACTGATAATCATAGTAAACAGTATTCTATCAATATATTCTCTTGATCTTAGTTGCAAGATCCCATCAGCTGAAAAGCCGTGTCCAAATGATAAATTAGTGTTATGCATGGCTTTAGCATTATTTGTCGAATAAATTAATAACAATTCTCTTAAATAAAACAGGTAATTTACATTCTTACAAGACAAGTTTGTTTACAATCACAACAAAATTAGAAATCCCTGAAAAGGGAACAGTTTACATACCCAGGACAAAAACAGGAAATGCTATAAATGACAACCAGACTTAAATTACCAACAAACTGTCTTATAACACAGTGTGTTGCATGAAGACTCACCTCGTTTTGGGAGCAGACTGACGTAGTGCACTTCATGAACATGGCCCAGCACAAGTGGGTTGGTGTTCATCACGTCACCATCAGGCCTGATAGTAAGGTCACTGTGATTTGCCTGACTGCTAATCACGTGAATGTACGTTTTATAGCAGTTTGCAGTTCCATAGAGAATCATGTGATCACCCCATGTGCCATCTTTCTCCATGTTGCAAAGATAATCAGCCCATGATTGATATCCATCAATGAAATTAAACAGATCTGTTCCATCTGGCTGTAAGAAGAGAGAACAAAAAGACTAACTTTTAATAAGGTCCATACAAGTGGATTTTATTATTCCAAGTGTGACGACAGAAATGTCTGTTTCTAAATTTGCATGTTACGGTAGAATGAAGAACCAAATAATGAAACCTTTTTCTAGCTATTTAAAGACAACTAATCAGAAGTCTGAAAAAAACTCTTGAATTCTAGCTTGCCCTTGGGACAAGGAGCTCTAAAATTTTGTTTGCCCTGCAGGCCAGGAGTGAAATTTAGTTGCCCAGAAAGAGAATCTATGACATCCAGAAGGCACTTTTTTCAAGCCCTGACAAATGTGCGGGTACAGAAAATATTGATAAAGTGGTTTCTATAAGGGAAAGTATGAAGCTAGACTAGAAACTCCAGGGGGAAGGGGTGAGGAGAGGTTATAAGCAGATGACCATCCTTAGTGGAGGAATGGATATTTTCTGGAACCACACAATAATTATTAATGGCAATACACAATTTTCTACCATCTGACCTCTCATGCGAAAATGTTCCGAATGGTTAACTGTTCTTAAAAGGATAGCTGTTCGTAAGCCGTATATCAGCTGTTCGAACAGACTGGCATGCCGTTCGAACGCCTCGAGCTATCCGTTCACAAAAATTCATCATCCGTTTGAACGGCTCAAGCTATCCGTTCGAAAAAAATCATCAGCCGTTCGAACGGCTTGAGCTATCCGTTCGAAATAAATCATCAGCCATTCGAACGGCTCGAGCTATCCGTTCGAAATAAATCATCAGCCATTCAAACGGCTCGAGCTATCTGTTCGAGAAATTCATCAGTCGCTCGAACAGCTCAAGCTATCCGTTCGAGAAAGTAATTCATCGACCGTTCGAATGGCCCGAGCAAAAAAAAAATTTTTTGGAAGCTGTTACATTTCACGAACAGTCGTCACGTTTCTGTTCTTTGTTTACTTTCGCTTAATAAATCTCATTCCAGTCACAACTTTTCTCGCGAAAAAAAAATTAAAAAAAAACCGCTCTTCAAAAATCATGTTTTCTCAATAAAAATTAATTGCGGAGCATATAAAAATTTATATTCGTTTGAAAGGTCAAGAATATGACTTTTCCCGGCTATTGTTTTTCTTCGAGGTGAACATAAAGCTCAGATTACGAGGTCACACCGAACCTACGCATTACACAAACTATCTTCAAAACTCTGCGTTTGAAGCAAAATATCACTCGCGCGTTGACAACTACCACAAATTGACATCCTTATCAATCCAGCTTCATCACTTTAAAATTTCAGCAAAATCGACCACCACCAGAAGAAATTAATTGATCTTTCGTATTTCATTCAATAGCCGAGTTCACTTAGGAGCGGTCGCTCATAGGAACCGAAAACCACACATAGTGCCATTTTGGTCCAAAAAAATTCAGGATTATTGCTTGGGAGCCGAAACTTTGAATGGGAACATCTTTTTCGAACTTTTTTAAGGTGATTTAGGCGAAAAAATGACCTCTGACAGCTACAAAAGAGAACGAAACAAAAGCCAGAGCAGACAGCATAATGAGTCAATAATTTATTCACGCGTGTGAATCGAGAATGTCTCAAAATAACTTTAAGATTGAGACAGAGATAAAGGCCTTAAACCACAATAGTTTAGCAACAGTACATTTTCCTCGCTTGTTTCTGAATTAGAAACTGGGTTTGCTTTGTTTTCTTTTTCGGTCACATGGACAAATTTCACTGTTTACAAATTATTATTACCATGTGTCTCGGAGTCCCAGACCCGCGGTGTGGTAGCGGCATGAAATGAGCTTGTTTGAAATGGCTTTTTCTGTCCGCATGTACACAGGATAGAATTTAAGAAGTTCGCTTCTGTAGGTGACTTTCAAGCTTTCTTGATTACCATATGTTTAGCTCAGCTAGCAGAGGACTTTTTTTTCTTTCAAACGGTTTTCAAACAGCTTCTAAACGGAATTTCGTTCGAAAACGGAAAGCCAATAAAGCGCGTTTTTGCGTGAAAGGTCATTAGCCGTTCATCCCTTCAACCTTATCGGGAGAGTTGAAAAGACTGACCCCCGCTCCGCGGACTACCCACTGACCCCCACTCCGCGGACTACCCTACGGACTACTCCGCGGACTACCCTACGGACTACCTTCACGGACTACCCTAAATAAACAACCAAATTTACTTTAACAGGGCAAGGAGACACAAGGAGCCTACCTGCTCCACCTACATGATCATAACTGCAGAAACTGTATGAAAAACAGACACCATTTTCTTTTCACTGGCCTCCTCGACCCAGTCTTATTTTCATTTTCACTCCATTCTTCATCGGCCACATGCCAAAACCTCGTTTTCTGAATGGACTGTTGAATACTTTCTTTTTAATCTGCTTCAAGTTTTTGCCATCGAAATTGACATTATTATATGCATTTCCCGAAGAGAAGCTCTTTTGAACCTTCATTACATCTAGAGAATAATGACACCCCTACATTACAAACTGGTGAATTAAATTAATTTTAAACTTTTTAGCAAATGTTCATGTCGATGGCAAACACTTCAAGCAGATTTAGAGATTGATATTCAACAGTGCCACGGGCCTCTGAATAGTGCGTACTGATCCACACGCGTTTAGTTGGTGGCCGATGAAGAAATGGGGCTAAATGAAAAGACTGGGTCGAGGAAGTCAGTGAAAAGAAATGGCGGCTGTTTATATGATCGTCTAGTGGAGAGGTAGGCTTCTTGTGTTCTCTTTGCCCTTTTGAAGTAAATTTGGTTGTTTATTTAGGTAGTCCGTGGGGGTAGTCCGTAGGGTAGTCCGCGGAGTAGTCCGTGTGTAGTCCGCGGAGCGGGGGTCAGTCTTTTCAACTCTCCCAACCTTATCCGTTCAAAAAAATTCATTTGCCGTTCATCCGTTCGACCTCATCCGTTTGAAAAAATTCATTAGCCGTTCATCCGTTCGACCTCGTCCGTTCGAAAATTTCAATAAGCCGTTCATCCGTTCGATCTCATCCGTTCGAAAATTTGTTAGCCGTTCATCCGTTGACCTCATCCGTTTCGAAATTTTAATTAGCCGTTCATCCGTTCAGTTACCCGTTTCGCATGGCTTGCCTAGCCTTTCGTCACCCATTCGCTTGCCGTTTCGTTCAGTGTTCGAACGGCTTACCGTTCGGAACGTTTTCGCGTGGAGAGGTCACATAATAGCATTAACAATCCTAACTGGCTGGAGACAGACCCCAGGGGGAGGAGTGCTTGCAGTATACATGACAGTGAGGATCAATGGCAATTCATATTGCAAACCCAAAAAACACATGCACCTGAATTTTACACCCCCCAAAATACTTGGTATTACGATATTGTAAAGCGCCATTGAGCTCACAGAAATGATGCTATATAAATTCTTGCATCATTATTATCATGATCATCATGATCATCATCATGGTCGTCGTCGTCGTCATCATCCTCATCACCGTCATCATTATCATCAATATTATTATTATTATTAAAAGATTTCCAGATCACGTGTACTTTAAGCATCTGCTGGCCAAGTATCGTTCGATATTGTCAGCCAGCACTTAGCTGTCATATTGACTGACATGCATGTCGGCTGATACTTCACAGACATTTGGCCAACACTATGCTAATTTGGTTGGCCCTTGTTGCATGTGTACTGACTTCTGCCTTCTCTACTCAAATTTTAAATAACCTTCCCTAGCCCTTGAGAGGATCTTTCAGCAACCATCATCTGTTTTGGACTTCTCATGATGGCAACAGTCATCTATCTCATAGACTGTATTTTCCAGCTATCGTGTCGAGAACTCAAGTTGTGTTAAAGTATGAAATGTATGAAATTGTAAGTCCAGACGTTTTGTCTCTGGACGTTTTGTCTCTGGACGTGTTTCTTTTATTATTTTTTTCTTAAGTCAATAAAGATCTTTATTACTCGAAATAATGGCAGTTTGAGCTGTATCCTCGCTCTAACACATATGAGTATAGACTCTTCTTTCCTGTCTCCTGCAGGTAAGGAGACAGCTGCTATTTCAATAGAATGGTTAACAATACACTGATACCAAGGAGAGTTGATCGATACACCAGTGACTGTTGATCGCAACTTGTCAGTCAAGAGTTGGCTGAGTGTTTTGACTGACATACCAACTGAAGGTGTCGACCAATGGTCTATCAACTCAAATAACATGTTGATCGACATTTGGCCGACTCTCAGTCGGCATATCAACTGTGTATCGACCAATAAGTCAACTGACTGTTGGTCATTATATCGGCTGATAGTATCAATCAACACTCGACTGCCAGGTGCCTTAAGTACAAATGATCCAACTTTACTACCCAAAAACAAAATACAAGACTTAAGACTCGCGTAAAAAGATTACAAATTAAAACATTGTATTGCCTTCCTTACCAGCAATTTTCCAGAACTCACACGTAGCTGAGAAAAAGTGCAAATGAAAATTTTCTGATCTACTGACCGCAACAAAAATTTCCCTCAGAGATGATATGTGTAGAACCTAAGAAAATGTGGCGACTGACCTCTTGACCCTAAAAATACTGAGGATGTAAATTTTCAGCCCCCCAAAAATATGTCAGACTCATCCTCCATCATGTATACTATGAGTAGCCCCTTCCCCCAGGAGGCAGACCAGTTGGCTATTTGCCAGTTTTCTGCTATCTTCAGGGAAAATGATTATCAGATTCCAATTTAAATGTTGAAATGAAGGCTGCATTCTGATCGCTTGGAACATAAATTATTTTCCTGAGCCATAAGTTAAGATATTTCTTAACAACACAATAGAACACTAAACAACTTAACAATAACTTGTTGTTGTTGTTACTTACCAGTTTTGGGTTCTTTCTGAGGTAATGCACTATGCATCGTCTCAATTCTCCATGCGAGATCTTGATTCCTTTCACAAGGCTTAGCTGTTCAGACAATGCATAAAACATGCAGTTCCCTGACCCTTCATTGTCAGAAATCACAAAGCCTTTGTCTGATGCAATCCTTTCTAACTTCACTAATAGATCAGTAGAACTGTTGAACTTGTTCACACCATGCTGCTGCATTTGCTGAAGATTCTGGATCACGTTAAAATCTCTACACTGGCTTGTGGAATATGCTTTATGTCTTACAGGTTCTTCTGATGCTATGGCAAAAAAAATAAATGAAATTAATCTATCTAGCTCCACATTCAACAAGCTTTTTACCATACCCTCCTTTATGGGAAGACAAGGCAACTTCCCTTTGATCCCCAAAAGCCCCATCCCATTTTTTGCTCAGGCCCCATCAGACTGGAAAGTGTAACTTCTTTCACTGCAACAATTGATAAAGGAATAAAAAACTCGTCAAGGCAACATGAAATAGACATTTACAATCTGTCCCCCAGCTTTTTAGAAGGACTCTTTTTTGAAGAGAGAAGTGGCATTATCTCTGCTTTAATTCCCAATTATCCCCCCTAAATTTTGGTTCAACTTGACCAGAAATTAAAATTGTTTTATACCACCTGATAGGGATGGCCCATTCCAAAGATATGCCGTGAATCACACGATGTGGAGATACACAAGAAAATGACACCTTTAAACAAATCAGGTAAGGGCCGCTTTACACGAGCTTGGGTTGAACACTGACCCGGGTCAGTTCAGCGTAGAATTTTACGTTTACATGAGCCCGGTCCGGGTAAGGACTGATTTCCTACAAGCTGCACATGGGCAACAACACTGAACTGCAAAAAGAGTGACGTTCAAACGAGACCAGGTCGGATGGGCCAGTGTTTACATGAAGAAATTGAAGAAATTTCAGCCCTTCTAGCTGGGTCAACTCAAGTCTCAAGAGGGGTTACCTGGCAAGGGGGGCTGACCCGGCTTGACTACTGTATTCATGTAAATGCTTATAAACATTTGACTGCAAGAGGGTTACGTTACCTGCTGCGGTGATTCAACCCGGGCTAAAAAGCAACCTGGGGTCATGTGAAGAGGGCCCTTAGACTTACTGGGAAACATAACACTTACATCTATAAATCTTTAAATTAATTGACCAAAACAACTGAACAAAATTGAGCAAAAGCCTTACCATGAACCAAACTCCACATCTTCTTAATGAGGGCTTCACACTGTTTCTCCCAGCTGAACTTCTTTTCATAGGATGTCCGCAGTTTTTGAACCTCTTGAAGTCGCTCTGCCCTGTTTTTCTGACGGACATGAGAAATTGCCTTTGCCCAATCTTTAGGTTCCTCAGAGTCTACCACAAATGATTTACCTGATGGTAGAGTGCGCAGTGTATCTCCAAAACCTGAGTTTCCACTCACAAGAATGGGAAGACCTGCAGACAAGGCTTCCAGTGCAGTTAATCCAAATCCCTCTGTCCTGGATGGCATGATGACGAGGTCAACTTCACAAAACAACTCTTTCAATCTTTCCTTGCTTTGTAAATACTTTCTGACTCTCAGCTGACGTTTAGAAATGCCACTCTTCAGGAGGTTCTTGGCAACTTCTTCCTGCTTTCCATCAGATGCACCAACAAAAATAAGCCTGTAAGAATGGTCTTTGAGTTTAGCTATTGCTTTAGCAGTAATGTCATATCCCTTGAGTCTGAAGTCCTCAGGATCACCACGGCCGAAGGTCAATACCTGTAAGAGAAACATCAAAAACCTGAGAAGGGCTAACAAGCTTCCAGTACTAAACCTAATACTACTCACCTTGACTTAAAATCAGTATAACATACTCAGCAGCCATTGCATTCTTTCTCGTTTTTTTAATTATTTATTATTTGTTACATGTATATAATTCTTGCCAAATTAGCATATCTGAGCCTCGTCAACCCAAAGGTAAATAACGTTATTTATGAATGTATGTACCTTAAATTTGTTACCATCTTTTGTTACTTGTGTCACATCTGAAAATTCATGGGACAGGCCAGGTGTCAGCTGAATGATGTCCTTGTGTTTCTCACATGAGCGCAGTTTAGAAGAGTATTCTTCCTTCAACTTGGGTCCAACTGCGACAACAGCATCTGCCAATTTACACAAGTCTACTTCTGTTGTGTTCTTCTCTTCACCTTTGGAAATGGCCTGTGGATAGTCTTTGTACATTCCAAGTTCTTCAGGATCAGTGTGCAATACCTGCACCCACTTACAACTGTGTGACTCTCTAATGACTTGGGCTTGTTTACCAAGCTTCCCTCCATGACCCACTATGATGTCAATGGCAAGGTCTCTTGGTGGAAAACTCAGCCAATCAAGGGGGTCATTGTAGCCTGGACGTCTCTCTGCTTCTTTGATGGACACTTTGTGGCTTTTAGCATTCCTCTTCCCTTCTTCAGAACAGGAAGATTGGGGTACTAAGACGGTGACTTTTACTTGCTCATGTTTTGCCAATTCTGTGGCAAGCCCTCTGTTTAAGGTTGACAAGCCTCCCTTAGATGACTCCCACTCACTGGCCACCAGAGTAACATTTAATGTTGTATCAGATTTCCCTTGATTTGCTTTTGCTGTTGCATCTTGTGTAGTGGGAACTCTGAAAGAAGGAGTTGAATCCTACAAGGGAACCACACTTACAATTAATGCTGAACACCAGATCAAGCAGTCCAGGTTTGACCTGGCAGGGTCACTGTGTTGTGTTTATGGGAGACACACTTTGCTCTCACAGTGCTTCTCTCAACTGAAAAGAAGCTTTGCGGCAACTTTCTGACACCTCTTTTTAAGCTAAAGTCGATAAAGATCTCACTTCCAATAACCAACAAATTGTCAAGAGCACTATTAACGACCTTATAGTCAAACAAGAATTGCCGGCTACTGCTACTAATCTGATCATCACCACTCCTAGAACTTCATGTATTTACTTTTTACCTAAAATTCACAAACCTAACAACCCAGGCCGACCTATTGTCTCTGCGTGTAGTTGCCCTACCGAACTCATTTCTAGCTATTTAGACAAAATTATGGCACCTATCGTCAGATCTTTACTGTCATATGTTAAAGACAGTCAACACGCACTCCAAATTTTTCGTGATTTCAATTTCCTGGGCGAAGACAAACTTATTTTCACTATGGATATTACATCTCTTTACACCGTCATCCCTAATGGCGAAGGTCTTCTAGCCCTCAAACATTTTTTCGATTTACGTACTGTTAAGGAACCAAGCTCGGAAACATTGCTCCGCCTGGCTGAACTAGTTTTAACACTAAACTGTTTTTCATTCGCTGACAGTTATTATAAACAAATCAATGGGGTGGCCATGGGTACCAAAATGGGACCCAGCTACGCCAACCTTTTCGTAGGCTATATTGAACACCAATTTTTCAATCAATACAACGGCCCCAAACCTGACCTCTACCATCGCTACATTGACGACTGTGTCAGCGCAACTTCCTCCACCAGAGAGGAACTCAATCAATTTATAACTGCTGTTAATTCGTTTCATCCGGCTCTTAAATATACCTGGGAAATTTCCGACACTTCTTTAGCATTTCTAGATATTAAAGTTTCTGTCGAAGGCAACGGTTTATGCACCAGTGTGCACTACAAACCCACAGATTCTCATAGTTATTTGTTGTATTCATCTTCACATCCATCACATGTCAAGAATTCCATTCCTTATTCTCAGTTTCTTAGACTTCGTTGCCTTTGTAGTGAGGACTCTGATTTTTCCTTAAAATCAGAGGAAATGTGCGAGTTTTTCGACAAACGTGGCTATCCTGCCTCTGTTGTTCAAGCAGGCCATCATCGTGCCCAACAAATCGATCGGCAGTCAGCACTACAAACGTCTAAGAAGGAGAATAATAGAATTCCATTCACTCTCACATTTCACCCTCACAACCACGCAGTAAAATCCATCATTCTCAAAAACTTTAAATTACTTCAAAATGATCCCGATACTGGTAGAATCTTTTCGCAACCGCCATTAATTTCATTTAAACGCGACAAAAACATAGGTAACTTTTTAGTCAGAAGTTCTTTCCAAACGAGTGAACAACCCAGTACTTTTAAATGTGCACGCGCACGATGCAAAACATGTCCTTTCATTTGTAACGTTGAGAAATTGTCGGGGCCCAAGCGATCTATTAAAATCACTGATCATTTTACCTGTACCTCAGCCAATGTCATCTACTGTATAACTTGCACTCTCTGCAAAAAGTTATATATCGGCGAAACAGGTAGACGACTAGGCGACCGATTCCGAGAACATCTTCGCGACGTTGAGAAAGACGACAAAAACGCATCTAAACCGGTCGCTAGACACTTTAATCTGCCGAATCATTCGAAGCAACATATGGCGGTCTGTGGCCTCTCCCTACATCAAGGAGGCACAGAAAGCCGCAAAACTCTAGAACAAAAATTTATTTTTCAAATCGGCACTCTTAATCCTCACCGTATCAGCGAACGCTTTTCATTCAACTAATTTATTCTGTTGTTTTTTCACGTTGCCAGGCACCAACCAATAGCGTAGCTCCATATTTCTCTATATAAACCACACACAACCCACAATTCCTCGATTCGCTCCGACGAAGGGCTAGCGCTCGAAACGTCAGCTTTCGAATATCTTTACGGTGGCTAATTCACATTTCAACTCAGTTGATAAAACCAATTATCCTGAAGTGTATAAATGTCTACTATAAAGAGCATACCAAGTTTTATGCTGTGGGTATTGCTGCAATGGACTGCCATTTTCCAAGGGAGAGTAAGCTTAAAACACAATTACACGTATTGCTTAATGCTACAGAAACTTAGCTGAACTCTGCCAGTATGGGACTGTTAGCCTGACAGAGACTTTTTAAAATAAGACACACCAGGTAGCCAAAAGCCCTTTCACAGTTAGTTTTTCTCATTGCATCACAACATAATCCAACATGAGAGGATGAGAGGCAATTTCAGGCTAAAACTACAAATAGCCCAAAATTGCCTCACATACTTGCTAGATTTCATTATAATGCAAATGAGCAGAGTTGACCATGAAAAGGGCTATTAGCCGAAAAAAGAAGCAGTTCTGCTGTAAATAGCTCCTCAATGATTATTTTTAAAATTAACTGGTCAAATTGTAATTTTTTCCATAAACTGGACTTGATTCAATTTTTTCTCCTAGGGATATAATTTAACCTTCAACTTAAATAACATGAAATCCCAGTGGGAGGTGGAGGAGGAAGGATTACTTGAGAAGGGGACAGTACTCAAGGAGGTCCAACCCTCAGCCACTGACCTTTTCTCAGAAAAGGTGACCCTTTCAGATTCCATCCATACAACATGGAACCTAAGGAGAGAGGGGATTACTCAAAGATTTTCTAATGGGAGACTTCTACCAAACAAAGTGTTGCTCCTTTCATGTAACAAAGTGTGATTTCAGAAGTTGAAGATAGACTGGCTTAAATCATCACATGATCATATGAGATCTTGAAGGATTTGTTAGGATGAAAACTAGGAATGGTGTTTTAATTAAGATGCTGGAGAATGAAAAGGATTCTGCATAAGATCCTGTTTTAGGATCCTGTGGGATATCTACCAGTGTGGTCTAAAGGGTCAAGGTAACCCTTCCTTTTTCTACAGCACTATACCTCCTTACAGACTCAGCTTGTCTGTATTTAAGAAATAGAAAACATGTACCGTGTTTGTATCGAGTTATACAAACACGAGTGGAAGTTTGGGAGAACGAGAAATGCTGTGGGAACACGAGCCGCAGGCGAGTGTTTCCACAGCTTTTTCGAGTTCTCCCAAACTTTCACGAGTGTTTGTATAACTCGATACAAACACGATGTACATGTTTTCTATTTCTTTTAGAAAACACCACGACGAGAAAAAGGAAAACAACTTGTTAACTTTGATTATCGAAGATGTAAATTCTCTTTGCTCGCGCCATCACTACGTCAACAAGCGCGCGCTAGTTCTGTGTCTCCATCGAGTTATACAAACACAATTTTCAACCAATCAGCGCGCGTGCTTTCTTAGGACTGTTTTCTAAAGTCCTTTAAAGGGAGTCAGTCACTACCCCCCGGAACCCAGGTGACACAGGGATGGCCTTTTTCTTGTTAGTAGATTTTCATTAAATATAATGATTGTATAAATCATGTACCTGGCTTGTTCTCTTCAAGAACCACTTCTCAAGTCCATGGACAGTATGATTTTCAACCCACACCTTCCTAGCACAGATCAGTGGTTTACCCTCCTTCATTTTAAGGAGGTGGAAGCACTCCTCATCATCACATGACACCCTTCCATGGTTAGAACATTCTTGACCAGCCCTGTCTGTCCCTTGATGACAGTATGGGCAGGCTACACACAACTCATACTGCACTCCACTCAGGTATGACAGCTCCTGTGACAAAGTTTGCAAAGTTCTTTCTACAAACTCCCGAACTAGTACAGGTAGTTCTTCCGACTTCTCTGCTGACAACTGATGACTTTGCATTCTTTGCCTTAAGATGATCTTAATGAAACTCTTCTTGCAAATGAGTATGAAATTATGGACTTGCTTCCCAATAAAAAACAAGCTCCATTTTGGTAGAGCTTTGGGTGCTCCATGGGCCAAGTTTTCTTACAACACCAACGAATCGATTGTGAAACAAGCTGTGAGAACAGACCATGAGGGACAAAGCCATGCACAAAGTGAAGATACAAAGGACAAGGATCAGTGTGGATGGCTCTATTTGACAAAATTCTTCAGGAGATGATTTAAGTTGAGCTGGTACAAAGTACTTTACATCACTTGGAGAAGGTGAGAACTTAGCGATCAAACCAAATTGCTCCATCATGTCCAAGATGTCATCTTTGATAATGCCCTGTTGAATAAACTTGGAAAAGGCATGATCAACAAGTTCCATGCAGAGGATGCCGTTTCTCTCTAGTTCCTGCCAGTACTTGGTATGTATAGGATCCTAAGAAAAAAACATAACAAGGCATACAGTTAAAAGTACACATACAGCTACTAAGGTACCTAGCTATTTTAACCAAATGAGGCCAAAAGGATTTTGTTGACAATGGTTTCCTTGCAAGTACAGTAGTTTCTCTCAAAAGGGAGATGGTCTTATACCAAGAGTCCTGATGTAAAAACAGAAATTCTGGAACATACATTCATTCTAAACAAGGTCTAGCAGAAATGATAATAAATTTTTTAGTATTTTTTGGGTACTAGAAGTAGGCAATACTGCCGATACACCAAATAGTACTATAAAAGATAATTACCCTGGTTAAAGGAAATTTGGGAGTCCCCACGGGTGAAATAAAATTTGACCTCAGTGGGGTTTGAACCCGTGATTGACCTCCAGATTAGATCTACCGATGCTCTACTGACTGAGCTACGAGGCCAGTACATGAGCAAGTCGGGGTAATTGAGATAGTGAACCATGGTATACACCTAATTGCAATAACGTTGTCATAGAAGAAAGCAAAAAGCAAAAAGCCAAATAGGAATTAATTAGGGAAATTTAAATTTATTGTTCTCAGATACTGTACATGAATGAAAAATATGTAAATGAATGACATGAATAAAAAAATGTATTTTTCATTCACATACAGTATCTAAGAACAATGGAAATTAAAATTTCCCTTGTTAATTCCTATTTGGCTTTTTGCTTTTTTCTGTGACAACGTTATTGCAATTAGGTGTATGTGTGACCTTCCACGGGAAAACATACATTAACGGCTTCCCGTTAAAACGGGAAAAAATAACGGCTAACGAACGGGAACAGAACGGCTCATCAAGGCGTTAAAACGCCTTGCTCATTCCGTTTTAACGGTAACAAGTAAGTTTGAGCGTTTGAGCGTAACGGCTAGAGCGAAGCGTTTATAACGAGTGTTGAATATTCTTATCGTTTGATTGTAGCCATTAAAACGGATAGCCCGAACCTTTACAACGGATAAACTTTTGAGCAGACAACGAACGGGCTTCTCAACCACTCAAAGAGAAAAGGATTGGGTTCTTAAGTTGTAGTAATGTTTCAAACTTACACTTTTTAGATCTGCTTCCCTCCACTCATTGTAAGCTCACATGTTGTCTCCGCTCGTCATCAGCCATCCGAAACTTGTAACAGGTCGAACGCGAATGTCAAATTTGAAAAAAAAGTGATTCTCAGCTACACACAGAAGTCTGTATCAACTAAGTAACGTGTTTTATTTGGCAAATTATTTTGTTTTAAAATAAGCCCCTCCTATTCGAATGTTCCAAGCCAAAACACGACTCCATCACGGCATGAAATTGAGGTGTATTGTAGAGGCCTGGAAACGAGAATCTCGATGACAACAACTGACGCGTCTGTGACTGCACACGTATTTTGAGAGAAAATTCAAACAGTTAGACAAAGAAGCATGGCAGATCTCGTCCCAGAAAATAGAAGAAAGTCCAAATCAGTGATAATTTCCTTCGATCTTATCGTTTTGTTCAGGAAGTCTTAGAAATGCCAATCACTTAGGCTTCAATCGGGCTACGCACGTGCTGAAAAAGTTTGATTACATAACAATGTCACATGCTCTGACGAGCACAAAAAAGATGGCGGCATTGGATCAAGATAACACCC
>JAHPZR010050893.1:7500-39119 GCA_019787425.1 Platygyra sinensis | reverse complement strand
GAACAAATGCAGACATCACTCTATTATCAAAATGTGCAGTTCCAGAAAATATCCATACTCCCCCCACAGAAGGGATTGGAATTTCCTGGGGGTTGGGGATTCTGTAAGGCCAAAAAATTTAAAGAAATGTATGAAGCTTAATTAGAATTTCCAGAGCGGTGAGCAGGTCGTAGAAAAAATCCCTTCCATGGGGGAGGTATGGATATATAGAGAATATTACATGACTGCACGTGGATATGAATTTTATCTTCGAGTGTTCAACTCAATATCTCACGAGTAAGCGCAGCAAACAAGTGAGATGTCGAATTGAACATGAGAAGATAAAATTCATATCCACAAGCAGGCATGTAATATTCTGTTTATTACATAAACATACTAATGACGATGTTTTTGACCATTTTTCAAAGATTTCTGACCGCCTTCCGAAGATTTCCGAAGATTTCTGAAGATTTTCCAAGTTGTTCTGAAGGTAAGGCGAACGTTTCTAAACATTTTCGGACATTTTCCAAAGATTACTGAAGATCTCCAAAGATTTCCGAAGAGGCACCGATTATGTTTCAATCATACAGCAACATATCTGAGTACCTCATAAGGGATTATGTAACCAAAGCAATGGTGATCATTTTAGTAACTATGGCAACACCAATATCCTCACATGTGAAAGATAAAAATAGTATGTTCACTGCGTGCGATGAAGATACGAGTTTTTAGTAAAAGGAGAAATCCTGGTATTTCACAGGTGTTTATGTAATAAATTCTGGAATCAACAATGTAAGAAACCTTCACTTTTGTAAACCAATACCAAAAGTCTAGAGTCCAAACTCAGAAGTTTCAGTGGGATTTGAACTCATGACCTCCTCTGATACCAGCTTCTGCAAGTGCTTAAACTTCCAGCAGAGCTGTAAAGCCTTAGCGAGAGGGCCAATGGTGAGTTCTATTTATACTCGGCATAAAATACGAGGATGTGATATCAAATGCTATGTTTTGATTTATAAATGTGTATAATATCACCGCCCTTATATAGCTCAGCTGGTGGGGTGTTTAGACTAGTATTCATAAGGGTCAGGTTTTACTATGTTTTTATTTTTGGTTTTGTATCTGATGTTGCTTTGCAGTGACAATGAGTGTGTTATTTAGAGGGAAAATTAAATGGACTTACCAAGTGAACAAATGGTACGAAATAGCCCAGCATCCAAAGTGCTAATGATGAACACCACAAAATGTATGCCTTATTTCTAAACAATTCCTTGAAACTTTTCAGAATTGCGAATCGCGATTTCTTCTCCCCTTCAACCTGCTTAACTGGTTGAAGAAAGCCAGTGTTTATGGGTCTGTAGACAAGTGCACAGAAAACCACGCAAGCAAGCATTCCTGCAGAGATCCTCATTGTGTTACGCATTCCAAGGTGTTGAATGAATTTCTGCATGATAGGTCCCATGCACAAAGTACCGACACCACTGCCCGAGGAAGTGATTCCATTGGCTAATGAGAGGCGCTTTGAGAAGTACTGTCCCAATATAACTACAGATGGAAAATAACACATGCTTGCTCCGACTCCAAACATTAATCCATAGGTCAAGTCCATCAGGTAAATATTGGTAGATATTGACCCTAAGAGACAACCACCTGCAGCCACCATACAGCCAATCATTGTTGTTGCACGGCAGCCCAACTTCTGGCACAGGGTGGTCGCTAGAGGCCCGAGAAGGAACATCATACCATAAGTTATGGAACCAACCCATGCTGAGGAAAGAATAAACAATTTGTTCTGGTGAGTTGAGGAGCCTTGTAAATACACTTTGTGCCTAGATATCAACATATATATTCTCTTTAATGGTCTTCATCCATTTCTTATACTGCCATTAAGGAGGTTTTGATTTTAAAGTAGGGATGCAGCTAAGAAAAAATATCATTCCACTGTCATCTGGTGTTAATAGGTTGATGTGTAATTTTACACATGAACATAGCCTGAGGCATATTTTTATGCCGCTCAAATTTTTGCCACAGAAAAGGTCTTTCTTTCTTCATTGATTTCATTTGCATGATATATGAAGTTAGCTATTTCTTTGGAGTTTTCAACAGCGACTACCATCTGCAATTATTTCTCTCTATAAGAGAGATGGCATAGAATATTTTTTGACTACTTTGAATGGGAAATTGAACATCCCAAAGAAATGTTTTGAACACATTTTCCAGTTACAATTAAAAGGTGACTGTTACTTCGTTGAAATCGTCAGGAATTCTTACTGGTGCTTACATTCACAGACGTGTTTTGAATCGAAAATTAATACGAAATTTTATAATTTATTTTACGAGGGACAAAATGTCCCCTATTTGCGCATACGGCAAGGGAGTATTTGTATTATAACAACCAGTTTGAAGTGACCACCAGTTTGTTTTTTGAACCAACACCAAGCCATTGGAAATGGCATTACATTTTAAAAATAATAGCACGCACTCGTCACTTGCGCCCAGACAAAAACAAGATTGTACCATTTTCCGAGAAATGTGGAACAGATTAATTTTTTTGGAGAAAATAGAGTAGTGCGGAATGTATGATGCGAAAAGGAAACAGTATAACGGGAACTGATGTCAATAACGGTGACTTATCTTGAGTTATCTTTACGCGTACATGTAGCAAAAAACATATATTGATTTTCAACAAAAACATAGCGCCCCTCGAATAAAGTGGTTTTGTTGGTTGTGTATACTGGCAACAGGTCAACGGATTATTTTAGGAAGATTTTTAAGTAAGACCCAGAGTAGAAGAACAGGGCGACTCGCGAAAAGAACCACTATAGAAACAAGTCTGTGATGGTTGTAAGCCATGGGGGGAGTGGAGGGTAGTGCATGCAAAGAGCTTTTAAATCGCGCGTGAACTCTCTCGCTTCTCTTTACTCGCTACGCGCTTTTCGAAGACCACTCCACGAAACCGCGCGTGTGGTTTTCAGGTCGAGGAAATATTCTTGTTTGTGGCGTGGCTAGCATGCGTTGTTTTGAAATAACAAATTTCAGAAGTCTAATGATTTTTGAAGATGCTTTACTCGTTTATGATGTTGAAATATTGAATAATTGTTGTAGTGAATCTTTCCACCCACGGGTCATCACATGATTCAGGATATGGAAGCCGAAAAAGGTGAAGAGCCGCATCATATGTCACCTCTAACAATTTTGCCATATTAACTCAAAAAGCAGACTAAAAGTGGCTTAATTTTATTTAAATTTGCGAGAATATGGGAAAATTTTGGCCAAAGCCTGCAAGGAATAAACTTGCAAGGAAATAATTGTACGAGCAGATTTCTCGGAACAGGACTCCGCAGAATGTACAAATTTACCTCCTTCTCAACACCAAGGTCGTTTTTCACTAAACGTGCTGTTTGCCTGTCGCTATGCTTGAATCTGCACACAATTCAGTATTCTAATTAAAAGATATTCGGTAACTTTACGGAAAGGCCGACAAGAAGATAGAGTTAAAGAATTATAACGGAGATATTTTGATATATTGAGGGTGCTTCTAATCTGAAATTAAAAGTTTTGTTAATATCGCTCGTGTGAAGCTTTTGTTGCAAACATGCTGATTTTCGTCTCAATAAAAACAGCGTGATATTTTTCTACTCAGACAAATAAATTATTTGCCGAAGGAAATACATACAACGAGATTAGGTCTGAAACCGAAGAATTCCGTGACAAATTGTTGTAGTAAAAACGGGACCGAAAACCCCACTTCCGACCATGAAATTCTCGCGGTCTAACTGCAGTGGTAAACTAAACTGCCCAATTAAACTGCTTTGTTTTTATAACTTCTTAGAACAACAAACAGAGGAAGCTTTTAAATCCCGTGTCGTTTTTTTATTTTATTTTTGTCCACGCATAATTTTGAAAGCTTCTGGTGTGTGGCAATTTGAGATCTCCAGCAGGGATATTTTCTTCGTCATAGTTGTTGCGAAAGAGTTTTCATAAATCCTTCCTCAATAGATCGTTTTCCACTGTCCTAGTCTTTGGAGGTCTAGTTCGGGTATTTATACTCCAAGGTAGCTTAAATCCGAGCAGGAATTAGGTTTCGATTTGAACTTGAAGTGTTTATAACATCGAGACATGGATAAGATAGTGTGCATAATTGTTTTATTTTTTTTTATTGAAAATTCCACCTCGTTTCTTATTCTTATTTGGGCAATTTCGCACTGATGGTTGCTTCGTTCTGTATGAAGAAGAAATCCGATCTCCCAGTTGGGGTTAGCCTGACAATTTATGATGTCCAAACAGAGGGCCTTTTAATTTATAAATCCCCAAAGTTAGCGTCGCTTTGGAGCGTCGAATCAATGCGGTCAACCATGTACCTTTAAAGTTCATTTAGATTTAGCTGAGTTGCCATAAAATTTGCATGAAATTTCACAAGTGCTTGTTAGCGAGTTTTAAGCGACTGCAGAGGACGAAAGAAGACAAAAATCAACTTTCAATGTGTTATTAAAAAGTTAACTAATCTTTCAGTTGATGTTTTCGTAACGAAAGACGTCCTACGAAAGATAAGCTAAATTCAAGAATTATTTGTCCAAGCATGAATAAAACAATGGCACAATTATCTGCTGCGTTATCTTGTAAATGACATAACCTTTCGAATGCAAATGAGCTCTTTCAAGTTGACCAAGGCAACGACAATATTTACAGTAATTTTTCCTTTCCTTTTGGCAACCACGACGTGACCAGAGTGTTGGCTACGAAGGGAATTAGCCCAGGGTGGCCAAAAACTAAAGCTTTTCGACACGAAGTTCAAGCAAGGTACGTGAATTCGGGGGTGTGCATGGGGGACTGGTCGAGCTCAATGGAAAACCCCTAAGATTCACGCAGTCTCAATCCAATGTTCCTATTGGCCGAAAATCAAGAAAAACAGGTTTTTGACAATTTGACAGTTCTTGTCATATGTGACAATGACGAGCGAATTCGATCGAAGGAAAAAAATTTTCTTCGAGCAAACCACCTCCTCAATTGAAATCTCTCAGCCTTAAAAATAACATTCGCATGTCCCACATCGAGAAGTGACAATCACTCGGGGAATATTGTGTTACAAAGAAAATATCCCAGAGTTGAATAGCGCCTGGCTTTGTTCAGCGATACGAGAGCAAAAATTTTTTCAGGCATATCCTACATGACCGGCGCTGGGTTTTCCTTTCCGCAGTAGGCCGTGATTCGAAAGGCGATGCTAAATGTCGTTATAAACAACTGGTCTTGAAATTTCCTCGATCTAGGTTCCGTTTGTTTTTCGCTGATTTATATATCGATTCGATGAGCTGCTTGCTTTAGATTTTCAGTGAGAGCCGGCCTCTCGGCCTTCAGAATTATATGAACCTTCGATCGCGCACCGGCCGGGCCGGGGAGGTTAGATTATCTAGAAACATTGCTCCGGGATAAATGTAAGTGACTATTCTCTGCGCCTAAATTGCTGGATTGTACAAGCAGCAGCTAGAAGCAATTAACGTTGAACAAGAGATTAAAAATACAACACAATACAAGCAAGCTAATTTGCATCTTGTTTTTGTGCTTGGCACACGATAATAAGAAAGAAGAGACAAAAAAATATCGGCGTTACCTGCGTCAGCCTTGCCGGTGTTGAACTCGTTAAGCAGCTCCACATACATGACCCCGAAGTTATTCATGGTCCCAAGGACGATGAACTGCGTGGAGAAAGTTGCAAGGCAAACCAGCCACCCCCAGCCGCCATCGGGAAAGGGTACAATAACTTCAGGTTTTTCGTCCATTGGTTTCTTCTTACAGCAGGCCATTTTCTTTGAAGATTTTTTTGCTCGACTAGTGGTATTTTGTTAGATCTCCAACTGGTTTGGATGTTTGCTTGAGGCTCGCGCTCTCTGCGCACTGGTTTTGCGCTGTTCCACCGACCGGTGTTCTTTTAGGAGATGTTACCTTGACCCAGGGCTGGAATGGAGTAAACTTGTCAAGCCGATCGACTTCTGCTGGGGGTTGATGGGTTCTTTATTTAGGGAAGTGACGTCTGTATATCAAGCCGGCATTTGAATGAGGTTGGCATTTCCTGGCGCTGATTGGTTAATAACACGTGTTTACCGCAAAGCTGCATGTTCTAGCGGCGATCACGAGTGTATTCTCCTCATATAAAAAAAAACAACGGGTTGTCAGCTGTCACGGCGTGACTTAAGATACTCATGAGACTAGCGATTTGCATGACAAGACCGTGTTTTTTAAAAAAAATATATGCTCGTTCTTCATCGCGAACTTAGCTGTAGGTCGAAGAACTCTAAAGATCTACTTCTTTTGGTTCATTGGGGTTAAGAACGTGTATAAAACACAACCACATGAATCGTTCCATATCAGATGTTCCATTTCCGGCACGTGAAAAGAACATGGTATCCAATGACCTTTAGCCTTTAATTTCGATTTGAAGAAAGGACCTTTTGAGGTTTGAAAGTCTTTTGTGCTCAGAAAATTGTATTTTTTCACGCATGTAAATATACTAAAGTTTTGTAAGGGACATTACTTTTCTGCCCTTTTCAAATTAATACTTTTTGACCTAACCCAGATCTAATCCAATTGCTAATGTGCAGGTCAGATTTAACTGGGCGACGGTCGGCGCGGATTGACATATCTCTCAACACAAGAAATGTTATGCTGAGCTTAAAATGATTGAATTACAGAATTCAAAGCCAGTGTCTCGGTTATCCAGGGGTAAGGCAGCTCACATGGAGTTAAAAATATGTATGTTTTTAAGCGCCTCGTAGCGGTAGATCAAGTTATCTGTTCTTTTCTATTTTTAGTCGTGACTACTTACTGAGGTTTCAACCTTTCTGCTTGTATAAACATTCAGATTTTCTGCCCTTGTTTTAGTGTTCCTTGCAAATTTTTATTGCGCGCAGCCAGAGCGTAGATCGCTAATCGTGAAACCGTTCGCTTTTTAACGGTTCTACGAAAAAACACCTGGGGGAACGTTCCGTTTTTGCTTTGCACAAAGAGACACTTGAACTCGCGCTTGTTTGGAATAATAATTGAAAACAAATCTCGGATCTTGGAGGAGATGATTTATTGTCAAAATATCCCTATTTACTTTTCCTGTGTTCAAGTTTTCGAAGGCGATATGGAGGTCCTAAGAGTCATTTGAGCTTGCTAGAACTTGTTCGCAGAAAACAAGGAAAAACTTTCCGGTTCTTTCGTTAATTAAAATTTTCTACCCTGCTCAGCTGAAGGTACTGAAGCGAATCGTCTTGTGACCTGAGTGTTACATAATTTTCACCGCCCACGCAAATTTTCATGTTTTGCTATTGTAAAATTTTGAGTTCACTTCTCATTAAAACGTAATGTACAAAAAATATTTAAGTTTGGTGCTTTCAAATTGATTCTCAACGACGAGACACGCTGTTACAGTCGCTATGGGGCGATTTTTCACAAATTAATAATAGGCCGTCTTGTTGTTCAAAACGCCGGCCGTGCCCCGGGCTACCGCCGACGCGGGGTCGTAATTTCCAAAAAAAAATTAGGAATTTTGCAAAATTAGCACAAACTTGCTGTCAGTTGTTGAAATCAGTCGTGCAGTTCGCGTTTAATTTGAATTTCAAAGTTTTGCAATATTGTGCGTGGTTGTCTAAGTGTGGTTCTCGTGGGGGGTCCCGTAGTTAGGTTTTATACCAGGCTGGCACGGGACGGGAGGAACGGAAGACCAAGAAATGGAGGAAGGGTTCGAAGGGGAAAAGTAGCCTGAAAAGGTCAAAGAGTTACATAATCTTAAAAATTATTTTGGAGGGTTTTTTTCCGAGGAGAAATCGTTTACACGGATAATTATTACGTTGAACAATTTCAAGAATCAGGTTATCACTTGACAGACGTGAGAATATTTGTGGTTGTACAATATTTTTTGGTTGTCGTACGCGCCATTCGTAGAGCTCTGTAATATGTTGTCATCGCTGCACGTTTTACTTTCTCGTGCTAATTACTAAGTCACAGGTTACACGTTTCTAATACCTCGAGCTTATTACCAAGTCACAAGTTTGGATTTTGTGGCGAGATATCACGCACGGGACTTTCCAGGCATTTTTTAAAACTACAATCAGCGTGCTTTCTGCTCGCTTGCAAAAAAAGACTCACAGTTCCGACATGCACTTTAGCTTGCCAAAGCTGACGCTGAGGGTGGCCGGAGAGTTTCCTCGTCGTACAAGAGGCTGAATCGTTCAGAAATGCGCTAAAACCAAGGCCAAGGTTAAGGCCAAACCTGGAAGCCTGGGGAGGGGTGCGAGGAGAATTAACTGAGGAAGAACAAACTGGACTTGAAAAACGGCTTTAAATAGAATTGAAGGTTTTCCTTAGTCGTTGATATTTGATTTGAGGCAATTGCCTTCCTTTGTCGGTTTTTATGAGAGGTGCCGTGAAGCTGTAAAACCTTTGAGACCAAGAGTTTATTTAGGACCAATCTAGTTATGAAGATATAACGCAACGCATAAACATTAATATATAGCGATGCAACAAAGCAACAACAAGTAGATTTTAAAATCAACTTCACCTGAGTTAATCTTAGTTTAACGAGAAAAGCTGACCTTGTCTACCTTTTTAAACTTTTTTTTACAAACTTCTGGTCGACATCTTCCGATATTTTCCTGTTCTCTAATTGAAACACGCAATAAAAAGCCAAAGTTTGCTACGGTGCACCTTCCTGTCCACGTACGCAGGTCAAGTGGGGTGCACTATAATGGGCGCCTGGCCCGTGGCCATTTTCCCTGCCCATTTGCCTAGCCTACCGTGGCGGAGCTCTCGCGAGGAGCGGTGATGTCAAACGTGGCGAATGGAGACGCGCAACATAAGTACCTTGATGTCTTATTCCTCGTCACGACCTCGTCCGCAGAGGCCTCTTCCTTGACTGTAGGTTTT
Source organism: Platygyra sinensis (assembly GCA_019787425.1). Taxonomy (NCBI): domain Eukaryota; kingdom Metazoa; phylum Cnidaria; class Anthozoa; order Scleractinia; family Merulinidae; genus Platygyra; species Platygyra sinensis. Next base: position 30,239 of record JAHPZR010050893.1, on the reverse strand, counting down.
CTATCCCAGTCTCAATATTTTACAATTCCCACAGGGAGCCTCTCCAGAGGAGAGAGACCACGACTGTTAGATTCGCCGACGTGGGTCGGTATCGCAGACCATGCCCCCCTTACAAAAAAAACCCTGTCTGGTTCTCAGGATAGAGTATGCTTGGCCTAGCTACAGCTTCCGGGAACTTGTACAGTGATTGCTTTTCTGTGGCTAAAATTCAAACAAATTTGGAGATATCCGAATAGCATTTTGTAAGAACAGTTACATATGAGAACCCTAAGTGAAACATTTCGGCTACCTTGATTCACCAAGAAAGTCAATTGAGACCCCGAGATTCAAACCAACGTCGCATGTGACTGAATCCCAGGAAAAAAACTTGCTGAAGTCACTTTAGACCCTGACATGAATCAGCATCTTCTCTTATGTTATAGCCAATGTGAGACATTTTCAGAACACTTTGCGGCTTCCATCGTGATCGTCGTCGAGAACTGAGTCGATTGCATTTCTCGTGCTCTCCTCCCTCGGTGTTATTTACGTGTGTGACGCTTGGAAGGCGTGTAGATACCGGGGAATGTCGTGCGACAAGTAACGTGTTTCAGTTGTTTACACTGCGTTTATTTTTGAACGTATCATGTGGTGTCCTGATGTTGAGCTGGCTGAGGTGATCTTTTTTGTCCAATGAAGATTCTGCTCGATGCTGTTGTTGATGATGTTTGTTTGTCTTTTTTTCAGAGCAGATAAAAACAACAAAGGTTTATGATACGTTTTACCCTGTTCTCAGACGACTCAGAGGTTTTCCTTGATTTAAAAATCAGGTGAAAATCAAGAAGAATCTCTGGGACCAGGGTAGCTACGTTTAGGGCAGGCTTTGTTTTTGGAAGGTTGCACAGAGTGCAAGATACATACATGATCTGCTATTTTTTAGGACTTCGCGAAATTTTGTCTTATGTTGCATGCCCAGTTAGCAAGGGGTGGACTTCTTTTCAACTCTCACTCGGCTACAGGTTTTTTATTGCTGTAGTAATTTTTGCAAGGACCACCGTGACAAAACAGAAATACCGGATCCTCTTGTTGTAGAGGATCTAATCAGCGATAAGTTGAATAATAGACGAAAATTAGCAAGGCTTTAATCAGCCTTGCTAATTTTCGTCATTTTATTGCTGGTTCACTTTGTAGGATTTGAACTCTTTTAGTTTACAGTGTGGCATAGATTTTGTCTTTTTGGTCAGCGAGAAGTAAGCCCCAGGGGTACTTCCATACGAAAAGGTGTATGATGCTCGTCGGAAAATTTGAATTTACACCTCCAGGTGAGACTACGAACATCCCCTACCGAGACCCGGCAGTGCAGAGAAAACTTGGAACGTAAAAGTGATAACCGTGAAAAAACATAGTCAATATAGCGCTCGTGTGCACAGGCTGTTAGAAGGATTACGTAACTTTTCTAAATTGTAAACCATGGACAGTGTAATTAGTGGTCCAAAGACCAAAGTAGGATAAAGATAAAGATAAAGATAAGGATAAAGATAAAGATTTAAGAATCAGTTGTTTTAGTGTACTGTTACATAAAGCGCTTATCTTCGTCTAGCCTCTAACATGCAGCGCGATAAACGGCGCGCGAAAAAAAATCGCATCTGGATTTCTTTTATCACTTGCTGTATCAACAATTCGCATTTATCCGCTTACATTATGTAAGAGATTAGGTTCTTCCAGAATTTCAGTTAGTTGGTAATAACTAAACTGCTAAAGGAATGTCATGCAAGCGAAAAAGGGCCAAGGAAGAGAGAATGGCCGGCTTGTTGCGAGGAGCGATCTTCTCCCCTACTTTTTCGTGCGTCATTTTTCGCGGTGCACCGCGACTAACTGATCTGAGCGACTGGAAGAAGGTATTATTGTTAGAGATACGATTGCGTTCACGGGTCAGCAACGGCGTGCGGGATCGTAGCGCAGGTGCTTCATGTACATCCACCCTCTGGGGAGTCTCGTCGTCTCGTTTATTAGGCAGGGGATTTTGGTCTCATTTTGCGTGTTAGTCAAGACAGACCGCGCGTAAAGAAATGATGAACCCTCCGACATACCGTGTTGATTTTAGATCGATATACACGCTACTAATCCATCGTTACAGCTCTTATTTGCATGGTTTAAAAGGGTCAAGTGAACCATCAGTCACTCCCAGATTGGCCTTCTTTTTGTGGAAATAGAGCTACAGTAATAAAGTTTGGTCTTTGGTTTTACTGCCACGTGCGTATTTTACATCTATGGTCCTGTTACTAATAAGAACCTGGAATCCTAATGGACCATAGCAACGAGACCTGACAGGAGCCCATCATCAGGTGATGGGCTCCTGGACCTGAACCAACCTCGTTCCCAGGGTCTCTCATCTTACCGCCCTGGCGCTCCAGGGCGGTAAGATGAGAGACCCTGGGAACGAGGTTGGACCTGAGCGTGCGCGAGATAGTGGTTGATCGGGATTTGCTTTCTTTCTGTCTAGTCATGCAGCGGAATCTGTAATGAAGTGTTACTTCTCTTCTTGAGGAAGCAATTGACTATTTTTTTAAAGCCATTCAGTTCAAATGGTCTCCCTAGCTGCAATGAGCAATTTTATCATTTGCTTCCAGTCATTCACGTTTCGTGCAAGTACTTTGTTGGGGCATTGAAAATCTACTCCTCTTAAGGCACAGATACGGGGCTGGCACAAGGCATAATACAATACCCGGGGGGGGGGGTACTTGACAAAGTTTAATATGGGGAGGCTCCGCCCCGAGGTCCAACCCCTTACCCTTTTATATACCATTTTGGCAGAAAAGGTACCCCTTTTATATACCTTTTATTGAGAATTTCACATACCTACTTTAGAAAACTGCACCCCCTTTCTAAGCCCATATAATGAAGTTAACGAACAATAATATTACGGGAAAATATCAAGCATTATCAGAAGAAATGCTAAGCAAACGACAAGTGTTATTTATTCACTTCACGCTGTGAAATGACCGATTTCCCTACCCTTTTATATACCTCAACTTGTGAAATCCCTACCTTTTTATATACCTGAAGCCTGAACAAGGTACCCCTTCCCGTATAGGCCAATATAGGGAGTACCCCCCCCCCCCTCCCCAGGATTCAATATCATCATTCTGCTTGTTGCGTGCGAAAATTTTAAAGTAAACACTAGTTGCTCCTGAGCGGCTTGGCCTTAAACCGTGTGTCTTTTCATAGTGTGGGCCACAAAATTGATACGTGACTTGTAAAATACCAAAATATCGTTAACAATTAGAAAATACATTTAAGGCAAACTGAAGTATTAATAGAAGTATTAATGGTAGGGTCATAAATGTGTACACAGAGAACTATCCTGCACCGTTGTACGCTCCATTTCAGACGTAAACTGACTCACAAGATCGTAAAAAGTTGCGCTGTCTTACTACTGGTGAGGGAAGGCCTTAGTTCATCGTATCCTAAGCCAAACTGTATAGTTTAGTAGTCACAGTCCTACAAGCATCACCTACTTTTGCTTGTCTTCTATCTCTTGGTAGGGTATGGATCAAGGCTTACAAGTTTCAATGCTTTCAAGTCGAGAGGATGATCGTTGTATCGTCATAAGGCATTTCTTGAAACTTGTCAGAAGTTGAGAAAACGTCAGGAACCTACGACATGTTAAAACTGCTAAGTTTACAACAGATAAGGTAAGGAGACAAAGTGGACTGAAGCCAGGGATTATTGCAGCAAGAATTTGTTCTCTGATGCCGTAAAGAGCTCACCAGTACCTGCAGAGTTGGAATTCGTGGGAATGAGGTCTAAGCATAATATCAGTATATCACTCACTCAGTGAATAGAGCTGCTCGGATTGTTCACAGTCAGGGAAAGAAACACAGGAACCGAAACATTCCAACTTGACGATAAAGATTGTAAGATAACTGAAATGGGCTTCTCTCTTGTAATAAGCTTAGAATGCTGTAACAGTCTTATAACCCTAACTTGCGATCTGATTGTTACCCAGTTAGAAACACCAGACTCCGGCAGGAATAATGAGTTCTATTTTCCGTACACCTTCTCCAGTGGTGATAAAATGCTAACTTTTTTCAATCTTTCTAAATACCTGATCATCTCACTGACCTAGATGGAAGTTCTTTCAAGATAAACTCGAGAAACGGTATAGAGATAGTAACAGGAATTTGGATGCTCATCGTGACACCATGAATAAGACAGTTCTCCCATGAAATGATATATCCGTAACATTCTCAAATCTTGTCTTACACTTGTGAACTGATATGTGCAGAATAATAGTCTGTCCCAGTCCCCCTTCTTTTTTGTGGCGAAGCTCAGTCCTGTACAAGTGCAAAAAGACATGGAGAGATGATACTGAGCTGATGGCCGCCCAAGCCTTAAAACGTGTTTTGTTGAACTTAACTGTGTAGGAGCATATCTCCTGTGACTGTGTTAATATATAAACAATAGCCAACATTTTCGAACATTTGACCTGAAACTATGCTAGGATATTTGTCCGCGGACATAACTGTTCCGAGAAGCGAACAGTTTTCTTAGAGCGTAGCTCGAGTTAAACTGTGAGCTTCGAAGAATAAATAGTGTCCAAGGTCAATTATCCGAGCATATTTTCGCGCCAAATGGAGGCTATCGTGTTTATTATCCTTAAAATCTTTTTCGCAGCACACGCAGTTTTGAAAATTGGGGATTATTTTCGGATATTAACTGGGGAATATTTGATCACCGTGATATGTTTAGACCAATCGCGCGCGAGCGAAAATATTTGCTGTATTGTCCTATGCATATGAATATATGAAATAGATTTTGGAACTAAAAATGGAAATGAAACAACCTGCCGTTCATTTCGTCAGTCTTGCAACGTTAGTGAAATTTCAGGGATTTTTTTTTCTTCCACGTTTATAAATACGTGCACATTTGCCTGTAACACGGGGTCAAGCATATTTCCTGTTGAATTGGTTGAATAGATTATTTACTTGGAGTATTTCCGGTTAGTGGCAGGAAGTTCCCCTTCAGCTCTTTGATGGGGTCGAAGTTTTAATACTGCCTCGGAGAAGTGTTGATTATCCTGTAAATTAAACAAAAATCAGCTTACCACGTTTATTCTATTACCACTTTCCTTGTTAAGGTTCTTGGAAGTTGCGAGAAGCTTTATTGACTCGCCTGTTAGAACGGTTCCTTGGTTTATTTTGTTGCCTGGAGGGGCGCAATTTGAGACCAACATGAACATACCGACAGTTTATTTTAGGCTAAAATAAACCCAGTTGGTAAATTGATCTTAGGGCATTTAACCACGAATTAGTCTTGATATCCTGCTTGAGGGCATGGGGCTCAATATTCTGCCTATTTGAGGCAAAAAGCACAAGGCGGTCTTAGTACACGAAAAAGGGACAAATTTTAAAGTAATGGTCTTGTGGAAAAGTTGAAGAACTGGTAGACGATACACAGCCACTGCATGGCGAGTACCTCTCTTCATGTCCCAGGCCGCTCCTGCATCTATCTGTCTGATAGAACCTTTTCACTGTGTTGAAAAGCCCTTAGTGCGTATGGGACTGGAAAATTGCAGTTGAAACAGACCAAAAGCAAAAAACAACTTTATTCATTTCATTAAACACTAAATCACATAAATAAATCTTTGAAAGCGCAGGTCATCAAATACGGCACAGCGTTTTTAGACATCACGTAGCCGGCTTCATGCAAAACAACTTGTCAACGATATTTAAGTACTCAAGTTCTTTGATGATGTTTCTCCGGATGTTTATTCTGATATTCTTCTGTAAACGTGAGACTAGCGAGGATTTCCTTGCTCGCATATAGAAACACTGCGTTGCCATGACGACCTGACCTTGACCAAGGACGAAGTACTCCATGGCAACCACAAACACAGGACTCCACCCAGAGTCTGGGCTTCAATTAAATAATTTTTCCTAAACTGAAATTCAAAAGCGATTCCCAGCGTTAAGTCTGGTTCACACTTGTGAGATAAGCACAAGCATAAGCACAAGAAAATGGTAGAGTGCACTGAGGGGAAATAAGCAGAAGCATGAGAACAAGAAAAAGAAACATTTTCCTTTTTCTTGTGCTTGCGCTTATGCTTATTACGCTTATTTCACTGGTGGGAACTGGCCTGAAATAAGCATAAGCACAAGCGCAAGAATAACACTGTTCCAGATCTCCGAGACTTCAAAAACGCACATAAAAAAGAGTTAGCGTGGAGCGAGATCGCACGAGAGCTAAGTTTGAGATCATATAAGCAAAAGCACGAACAGAACTGAGTTTTTACCAAACGAACGAATTTTACTTTGGTTGTGTTCATATCTTGATTTAAGCTTCAAAATGTCCTTTCTCACTGTGTTAACACCGTTAATAATACACATGAAAAAATACTCGATTCTGATTAACAACAACAACAACAAAATTATATTAAAAATTAGAAGTACGAGAAATTACATTGGCTGAGAGCAGTGCAGTTCAAGTGTAACACCAGTGCAAAAAGTGTAACACCGGTGCAAAAAGTGTAACACCAGTGCAAATTACACATCGTTTTTCTGGATTATGATTTGCAGAAAGACAGTGAGAAATTTTGTAGGCCAATGATATCATATAAAGCAATGACAAAAATGTTGTACCGAAACTTTGAAAAAAGTTTTCTCGAATGCGAAATAAACGGCTTTAAGAAACATTTTCGCGCGAATTTTTTCATGTTTGTATTATTAATAAGTAATCATACGGTTTTTTCTCGTTCAATTTGGAATTAATTTGCACTTGTGAGTTTTTCAAAAAGCTGAAATTGCACTCGCCGAAGCGGCTCGTGCAATTTCAACCTTTTTGAAAAACTCACTCATGCAAATTAATTCCAAATTGAACTCGAAACCGTATGATTACCTATACTTATAGTACTGACATGTTTTAATACATAATTTTTAATCATATACCAGAGCATATACGAGAATGTCTCGGACATGACTCACACTGCGCACGCGTATGTTATGTCGCTAATGTGAACATCCTTGAACTCCCTTGTGCTTATGCCTGTGCTTATCTCACAAGTGAGAACCAGGCTTTTTTACGCCGTGTCAAAATCACAACTGAAGACAAAAGTCGTTGGAACGTTTATCAGTTGATACAAGCTGCACGGGATTTTCAGCGGACTTCGAACACTGCACAAAGTTGTTATTCCATGATTAAGTGGCCAACGAAAGCAGACCGACTTGATAAATAACTGCATCACACTTAACTTGATCACAAAGCATTTCAAACGGTCTTACACAAATGAGCATCATTGTTTCATGGCAGCTACTAGTGTGAGTATCATAACTTTAATTTGATTCCAACCAAACGAGGGTCTTGATTCCATAATAAAGCAACCACGCGCCACATGTCTTTTAAACCAACATACTATCCCGGTTTTAAACCCGTTACGCCTTGCGATCCTATGCCCAGCTTGATTTAATTAATTTCAGTTATTTGCTTGATGGGCGCTTGGAGGATATGTACACGACTGCACATTGCAGGGTGTAGACGACCATGACAGCATAAATAAATAGGTTAGCTTGACTGGGATTCTTCATTTTCTCGGATCTGACGGTTTCCTCACCACAGGTACTCCCCCTCCTTAATCCAACCGCAAATCTTAAATCATCGGCAAACCGGTGCCATCCACGACTATCTTAATAAACATGGTATCATCGCGAACATACCCCCTCGATCTTAACTGGCCGTGCGAGCAGAATAGGGGACAGCCCGAAGCGATGTTCATCTCCGAGCGCGGTCGTTGGAAACTCGAGCTGTTCGGATCTGGTCGGAACGTCTCGGTGACGTGAGCAATGCGTTCCTGATCCAACAGCTTCATGGTGATTTTTTGCTGAAAAGGCCACGATAGCAAACCGTCATATTCTCCTCGCATTAACACTATAAACAGAGAAATATATTTTCCTTTCGCCATCGGGCCATCCCCGTTGAGATAGGCTCGTGCGCAGAGCTTGTGGCCATAGCGAGCGGTGTAAAAGGGAGGGCTGTATATAGAGATAGTTTTCCCGTCAACAGATTCACGAAATCTTCGCTGAAAATCGTCGATCTTCCATAGAAATGTCCCGTCATAGGACGTCGTCTCTAGTATTTGAAGCTTAAGATCTTGATCAGCAAGTTGAATTTCGTGCAAACTTAAGGAATGTTCCACACGGTCAAATCGATGATGACTCGGCGAGGATGCCCGTTCGAAGTCCCGCGAGCGAGCGCCAGAACCCCCGGTGGCGTTGCCTTGTCTTGCTATCTCGTTTGCAAGTACCGCCAGCCTTTCGTCCTGCAAATCTAAACGCTGTTTTACTTCATCACTGGCTTTTTTGCTTTGTTTAGAATTCAAGAATGTTTCGACGCTCTTTCGAAGTTCATCCATGCCCTTGCGCTGCGCTTCCACGTTCTCTTCAACTCTCGTTAGCTTGACCTGGTGCGTGGAAAGCGTCTGTTTATTCAACGCCAGAGCTTCATTTTGCAGCGCTAACCGCGCTTCGTAGGTTTGGTTCAATTCTTCAGCGGCTTTCAGTTGTAACTGTAAGTTTTTCATTTGCTCTAACACGTCCACCATGAATTTTCCCGATAGTGCCAAATGCTCCGAGGCATGACTTCGTAGATGCTCATCCAGTGACTCCCTACAACCTTGAAAATTGCAACCCATGGAACTAAAGCTACACTTTGCCGGAGCTCGGGGACATGATTTTGAGTGCTCCAAAAGACCTTCCCTGGGAATGTCACTCTTAAAGCAACCGTGAGGACATTTGACGGGGAACTTACTACACTCCTCCAAATGGTCCCTAATTTTAACCCCAGGAAAACCACCCAGACAGTAAGGACAATTCACGACTTTGTAGAGACAGTCATTCTCAACGTGTTTCGCTAACTGGTACCTCAAGACAACAACATTACAACCAAGATGATGATACAGGCATTTCACTTCCGAAAAAGAACATTCTGCATCGTGGGCTTGCAGCTGACCTAATTTTCCATACCATGGACATCCCTGTGATTTCTTAGGACAATAACACTCGAGTGCCAGGATTTCCTTCTGAGCGCATTTATCCCTGAAAATGAAACGCCTGTCAAGTGGCTCTTTATCATCCGGGCATTTGGGATTTGTTGGGTCCTTTTTGAAAATATCATCCAAACAGCGCCAACAAAATCTGCAATACGAGAGATCTGTTAGTACTATGTTAATCTCGGGATTAATGTTTAGTTACATTTAATCAAGAGACTGTTCCTGCCTCTCTCTTTTTCAACGTACGCAATGGAAAAGCGAGCGAAGCCGTACGTGGGGTTGGCGGTGGGGATTCTCGCCCTCTGGAGCCTAGTTTTATCACCATTCTATCCACGCGTTCACGGATCGAATAAAAACACGAGGCCCGAAGCGGAGGCCCGTGAGCAGTCTGCGTTTAAGGAAAAATACCTAGAAAGCGTCACACAAACCAAGAAACAGAAAAATTTAGGAAATCTACAAAAGATATGAAGCAGCTTCAATCACCCCTAATTCGAAGCAAAAGGGAACGAGTTTAGGTTCGTCGTATTTTCAAACGAACGGTGATATTGTTTCTTTTTTGCGGTTGTTTATAGCATTTTGATTTTAACTAAGTATTCCAGAACCCCTCCTTCCATTCGTGACACATCTTTGGTACATCGTTCCCTTGGATTCTGAACTCCTTCCAGTCTGCTGCAGTTGCACAGTGACTGTCGCCTCGTTATCAAGCCCAGATGTTGATGGCTGACCAGGATTTACGGCGGGCGGTTTCTTCTGCGTCCGCTGTAAACGAGACTTCAGTCTTCTTCGACGCCTTCATCTGCAACCATTCCATAGAGCCGCCTGTTCCGCTTGACCGGTGGAGACTTCGTACAAGGAAATGGAAACATATGATTTGACCGGATTGAGATCCAGTGCTAAGATTTTCATTCTTCAAAAGGTCGACCTTCCCTAAAACATACTCCAGTTGATCTTAATTGTTCGATCAAATCACCTAGTTAAAGACTTTCAGGAAGTCGTAAAAACTTCGTTCTCGTCAGTGGATATTTGCGGAAACAAAAGTGAAATTCATATAAAAATCTAAACAATCAAATCTTTTGTCTCCATTGGAGCTTCCATTTCCTTGTTCCAAGGCCACACCAGCTAAGCGGGCCAGGAGGCTCTGGGAACAAAGGGCGCTTTTCATTCGACCAAAGATTCCGGACATTCCGGGTGGGGGGAGCGAATGGAACAAATATTTTCCGGAATTTCATTCCAGAACTTCGGGTGTACCTCGTGAAGTTGCCCTAAAATTCCGGAAAATCGGAATAACCGGAAAATTCCGTTTCCATTCGACCATTTCATCTCGGCCCCAGTTTCTCCGAGCCTGGAAATCGAATTCAACATAGCTGATCCTCAAGCTCCTAAATATAATATCAATGCTCTATCTGACAAATGACAATTCAACATCATTGCAGTGGACTGGCCTCAACAAGCTTTTAGTGAATAGTGCCAAAGTACATGTGAGCTACGTGAAATGTGGCCATGACCGCGCGAGAGAACAGCTCACTCGTCTCGAAACTGACTCTTTGAACTCGTCAGGAAAATAGAGGCATCGTACCCTTAAACATGTAATGTAGTCGCAGACTCGTTTTAAATTCCTACGATAAAAGTTGTTGTCATCGTCACCTAATACATCATTTATTTCAACTTCAGAGTCGAGCAACCCCAAAGCAAGTAAATTAAAAGTGGTAAAAAAGGTAGTCCTCCGTTTGATTTTTAAATTCGTATTTTCGCGCGAAGCTTGGAGCCTGATGACCTGGGACGGGTTAGTCTAACCAAAATCAAAACCGTTCGATAGATTAAGTCTAAAATCTGGGAAAAGAAAGAAGGTAAATATGCAAAAACTCTCACCAAGACGGCAATTTTTCTTATGCAAGAGCGGAAAAACTTTTTACCCAAATTTAAAGAGATTTGTATGGAGACGCCATGCTGGTGACCATCCCGATGGGCACCAACATGGCGGCCGGAAACCAACAGAAACATCCGTCACTGAGGCCTGGTTTAAACGCCACATTTTACATGCGCCGAATCGAATTGCCAAGTTAAATGCATGTAAAATGCGACGTCTAAATCGATTAAATGCGACATGTTTCAATTCGATGCGAGTCAGTCGAATATTCGACTGAAGCTCGGTAGTTGATTTAAACGCCGCATTTTACATGTGCCGAATCGAACTGAAACAGTTTATGTTTGCTCGAATGGGAATATTTAAAACACGTCGCTCGCGCTCAGCAATTTTATTCGGCAAAATAATGCGACGTTTAAATCAAATCAGCCTAACGTATTCATTCGAGTCGACTAAAATTAGTATTTGATTCGGCGCATGTAAAATGCGACTTTTAAACCAGGCCTGAGTTTTGCTACAAAAGCGTGAAAAAGGGGCGCGTTCCATTCGACCAAAATTTCCGGTTTGAATTTCCAAATTTTCGTATGTCGAATGGAACGGTATTTTCCACCAGGCCGGACCGATCTCGTTCTGTTCCCGCTTGAGCACATTTCCCACCAAGAATGACTCGACAAAATGCTGAAGGATCGTGATGAAGTGGCTCTCTTAAGTGCCGTAGGCTGCTTCATGTGGAGAAATTTAACACGCATTCAGAATTCAACTCTTCCTTGATGATTTATGAGAGAAACTTACGAACTTTTCTCGCGGAAGAGTATGCAAACCGGGCGAACTGACCCACAGGAAATTCGGAACGACCAGTCCACAATTTTCCTGGAAATCAGATCCTAACGTTTTCGTTTCCGATCAAGAACAGGCTCGAACTATCGCAGATCATTTTGCATCCAGTGTAGTGTCGACTAGCAAGACTCGCCGCCATCTTGTGTAGCTCAGTTTCACGACTAAAGAAACTGGGGCCGATTCATACCGGGTAGAAATGCCAAATGGAACAGGACATTTCCGGAATTTCCAAATTTCCAGAAAAAAGGACAACCACGGGAGGTGAACCGAAATTTTCGAAATGAATTTCCGGAAAATTTCTGTTCCATTCGATTTTGAACCGGAATTTCCGGAAATTTTGGTCGAATGGAACGCGCCCCTTATCTCTCGAGGGACTCAAAAACAGTGAAATAATACTTTTGCAAATACAAGAACTGTTCAGATAACCCCGAAATAAGTCACTTTTTAACCATGACAGCTCTCTCGGCCGTCATGTAAATACCGCGTCGCGCAAAAGCTTAGAAATTCCAGCGTAGTCCAACGCAAAACCAAGAACCCGTTTGGAGAAAATTTGTGTGAATAGTAGTTTTCAGCTTTTCTTATCGATCATGAAAGTAAAATCTCAGTAGGATCAATATATTTGTAGTTTGAATTTTAGTGACGTCAAGTTAGGCACTGATTAGGAGAAAGTGAAAGCTTCAAGAGTGACACAAATCATTAGGGAGTTGTTTATCACTGTCGAAGCTATCACGAAACTAAATCTGGGACACCGCAACGAATTTGAAATAGAATTTCGAAAAAATAGCCGTCGTAGTTCACGTTCTTGAGACAACGCAAAATTGGTCATTTCACGTTGTTGTTTTGCAGAGGACAGCAAAGAAATGTACAAAAAGTTATAACGCACGTGTTCTGCTCATTAAACCTCTTGTTTAGTGGCGTTCGCGTTGCCGTTGTGGTTATCTTAAACTCCCTATTTCTCTGTGTACACGAACGTATAATTGCTCGTGTGTAAAATAAAATGGTAAGTTGGTAGTTTCGACAAGTTAACTGCACTGGTGAAGCGAAGGCACTAGTGTTTAGCCAAGCAATAAAGCGTGCCAGTGCATGGTTCAACAAGGAAAACTACAGCTGGAGTTTTGGGAAATTCCGGAATACATCGTAGTATTGAGACTTCCAAGAAAAACTTGGCAAGAAAACTTTAGTATTGGACTCTAACAAATTTACCCTCTGAAAGAAACCTTAGCAAGCGACTCAAATGCAAACTCTCCGTGCGCACAATAAAACTAAACTGTCAAAGACACTTAGCTAGTTCGGCATCAGTAGTTCTGGCCGTTTTTGTGTCAGCATACAACCATTGTGTTTTGCAAATGAAGTCACTTTTGTAAAAGGCAATTTTCCTGTCTGACTGACTTAACACCTTATCCGCACATGATGTAAGTCAGTTCTACGGAGTGTGGGTGTATTATCTCTCATTATCTCTACTCACGTCACTGCACCAAAGAGATCTGAGACCTTGTATTTAAAATGATGATTTCACACGTTAGAACATTTCACTAATTTGCTTATGTTAATGTGCAGAGAAATTTGAGCTACGATCGAGTAAAGACACGTTAAGCAATATTTCAATATTGCTTCACGGGCAGTTTACAATTTCGAGATATTAACTGCAGCAAGTCGCAGGGACTAGTCGCATCGTGTGAACTGGCCATTTTTGCCACAAAATCTAATCGCAGGGACCAAAATTTGGTCCCTGCGACTAGTCCATGAATTCAAACTGGTTTGAATTCGTGGGACTAGTCGCAGGGACTAAAGTTGGTCCCTGCGACTAGATTTTGAAGCAGTTCACACGATGCGACTAATCCCTGCGACTAGTCGCAGGGATTAGTTGCCAGTTCACACGATGCGACAAGTCCCTGCGACTTGTTGCAGGGACTAGTCCCATCGTGTGGGCCTACCTTTAAATAAAATTTTAAAAGCCTAACAGAATAGTCCTCAGAACGATCGCACTCTGGGGAATAAACCCCACAAAAATTTTACTTTTTCCCCAGAGTCTCGTACTGAGGTCTCTTGTTTGAGGTTGGATTTTATTAAATGGAATTAGGTCTGATTCCAATATTATCTCTTGATTTCTCACTCGTTTTGCAAAATTTGAATAAAACCTTTAGGTGAATCCTCGACTTCAGTTTCTTCGTCTCACTCGCCAATCATTGCGCAACTTTGCCAATTGGTGTCAGTACTAAATATTAACCGACATTTGGTACATGAAATAATGGATAACAAAAATTCGTCGACGTTCGAAGTTGCACTGTAGCTCTTCAAGAAGTTTTCTACAAAAATCATGTCGTTACATGCATATGTACGTCGCTGGCCATCTTGTGGAGTTGTGGGGAAATACCCAAATTACTTCGTAACTTGTGATGCCAATATGACAGTTTTGGATCCCAAATACTCTTCGATTCAAACAACGGAATGGTAGAAAATGACTAGAAAAGCTTTCTACTGAATACAGATCGGTTATACTGCGTATGCTATTCCGCTCTATACTTACCGATGACCACAGTTCGACTGAGCAGGATCGAACAAGACTTGATGACAATCAATACATTTGTAACGTTCTTCGAGTTCTCCAGCGACAAATTCGACAGCAGAATAAGACGAAGCCATCTTCTAGCAACCTTCTTGAAAGTTTACCCACTTCCGCTAGCCTTACCGAAAGTGAAAGTGCTGGGATGATGTCGATTGTAGTTCCTAAAGAAAGTGCCTACGTTGCATTAGCGGGAAGGGGAATCCCCGATCGACGTGACGCATGAGGTCACATGAAACGACGCTGACTCGTCCCTGCAGCAAGTCCCGGGGACAAGTTGTCCCATCGTGTGAACTGGTCATAGGCCTCTTGCACTAAGAGTCACGTGACCAATTCTCCCCTTAAACAGTGAGTAGTAATCTTGCTGATGCCAAAAATTGAAAGAACACATAAAAATTATCTTACACCCGAAATTTGAGAGGAAACGCATTTAAAGATGATTTCCAGTCCGTACTGCGCAGTCTCAGTACCCTCATGTTTATAAACATTACAACGACTCACTCAATGGAATGTGAATCGATGTTATTCGTTAAAAACCACATACCTTATCTTTGAGGCCTTTCAAATTATTTTTCCAACAGTTTCATTGAGTTTTACAGCTGCAAAGTTGTTTCATCAAGTGATATGAGAAAGAACAAAGCATTAAGCTTTGACCGCTTCGCATCCATAACGGCGGTTGTTTTTAAACTTCGAATTTACTTCATGTAAGTAGTTGCGAAATGTTCACATTTCGTGACGTCTTACATGAAACAAAACAAAAAACGTAAACAAACTCTTGAGAGTGCGCAGTACGGACTGGAAATCAGCTTTAAGGGAGATAGTTCATGGTACTTTGATTTTTCAACAAAGTAGCATGATTTGTAATGGTCGTCAGGTTGGAGGGCATACTCTTGCCCTCCAACATGGTGGCCAAAACTACTTTTTGCTCATATCTTGCTGAATGTTTGAAAGTTACATCCAGATGTGCTATAAACGTTACCACATCATCTTTTCAACATTTTCCTTGAAGTTTAAAGTGCAAAAATTTGTGTCAGAAAACAGTCATAATTCATAATTTTAAAAATCAAGTTTTGGTCACGTGACCAGCTACGGACTTTTTCATTTTAAGCAAATGGTACAGGTTTGAATTACCAAATCACTATTATTTAATTTGTTTAGGAGATGACCCACGCGTGCTAATAGTGTTTCAAAGGCACAATCGTGTAACTTTCATTTTCATAGAAACAATGTCACATGACCTCTTAGTGCAAGTGGCCCATTTTTGCTTCAAAATCTAGTCCCACGAATTCAAACCAGTTTGAATTTTTGGGAAAAGTCCCAGTGACTTGTTCCTCAAAACGCTTTGTGTAACTCGCAAGGACTAAGTCCCCATGAGCAGGAATAATATGTAAATAGGAAAAAAGAGGTAAAAACAACAGAGAGAATGGAATACCGTACAGTATTTTTGCAGATTTTCTAAATTCTGCACACACTAAATTTCACGTTTTCGAAAACACTATTGCGAAAAAATGATTCTGCTTTCCCTGGGGTAGGGTTATTTGAATCTTTGCAAACATTTGACCACAAATCATTTCCCGGGGTGGGGAATTTCAGTTATATTTGACCTCGCATTTTTGCCTGGGGGTAGGGAATTTTACAACAATTTTTTGAAAAATGTCAAAATCCCCGCCCTAATGTCCCGCCTCCCCCTCGCTGGCTTGAGATTGATAGGTGCATAACTTCTAAACTTTAGCTACGACTGTATGAATTTCAGAACTGGAAAAAAGCATGTTTTAAATAGCCACAAGACCAATTCCATGAAGGTTGAGATTACATAATGATTTCAATAATGAATAAGTAAGGCTTGAGGGATGCTTTCATCACAAGAATTAGTAAAATTAATAAACCGACATTTTGACATTGTAGAATGACCTAGAATGTCATTCTCAAGCAAATGTCTTGGTTAGTCTTTGCATAATAAGTTGATCTACAATTATTATTATGCGCATAAGTGACAAAATACATTAGAGTGACAAGAAAAAAAGAAAAAGCAACTGTTAGGAAACTATGCTAATTAAACAATTTTGCTCTGGTTGAGTACAACTGTTAGTGATCATAGATCTTAGGCCAGTACTCAATACTCACACTCATTCAAAGCAATTTAACTGTTTGGTTAAATTATTGACATAGTTTCTCAAAAGTCACTTTGTCTTGTTTTCTCGTCACTTTGATGTATTTTGACACCTTATGCTCCTAGTTTCTTATTAATTTCACTAATTTTTTTTGTGGCTGAAAAGATTAGAATATTGCAAAATTAGGACTAATTTATAAACTGAGCGAGGAGGCTGTTGCCCTCCAAAATCATTTCCTGTTATTAATCACTAGAAATGGAAACTGCTGGACGAGGTGTAAGCTAGACTGTCGGAGATAGCAAGAATGGAAAATTCTAGGCACTAAATGAGACAAATGGGAAGATTTGATGGCAGTTTGAAAATTTGCAAAATTACAAGAATTTATGTGGAAAACAACTGAAGCATGACTGGAGAGCAAAGCATCTTCCTTTACAAATACTTCTAATTTTAACATCCATAAAGATTCCTTCTTAAAGGACGTAAACCTGCAAATTTGCATGCAATCATATTGTAAGTGCTTTCCTTCTCTGATATAACATTATGCATTTACCAACCAACTGAATCAGTGGGTTCTTGAAAAGCAAGTCAGGGCTGTCATTAAGTTTTGAGACACCTGAAGCCTTGTTCACCACACCCATAGAAAATTAATGTTACTCTGTGGTTGAATTCTATTAACAAGCAATTTCAGTGTAGGGAAAATCAAGCATACTCCGCTGTAACAGGTGTTATGGGTCAGCCCTGCAAGTCAATGACCAGCTGTTCGAACAGGTCATACCAGGCAATGTATGAATCAAAATAATTCACAGATTTTAAATGTTCTGAGTCATGGGTTCATTCTTATTTGGTAACTGTTTGGTTAATGTCCTTGAAAAAAAATGAGTTTGTAGTCTAGTTTTCAACTACTGAGTGTTTAGCACTCTTTCTCCACTCCCTGTTATATTCAGCTTATTCTAAGCCTAAGGGCCTCCTCAAACTAGACAAAGCAATAGTTGGTGACAACTCAATGTCATCTCAAGGGCAGATCTAAAAGATCCTGAAAGTTGGGGTTGTACACCTTAACTTTTGACGCCACTCATGCAGGCGTGAACGTCTATGGTTTGGGACCAAGCGCTCAAAAGAAATTCTGATTTTACCCTCTAGTGAACCATTTCCAGTATCTCCGACACTTAAAAAAAATGCAAAGGCATGATATAAGATTTGGTATTTCCCTTTTATCAACCTCAGTAAATAAAAAAAATACATACCGGTAGTTGCCAAATGTGCATTGTCTTTTTTAACTTGACAGTCAGTCAATTGGTGGAAGTGCAACAAACTACATAAAACAATTTTATTATATTATTTCTATGGTGAGTCAAATAATTAACAAATAAAATGCTACTCAAAGGAGGGAAGGGGGGGGGGGGGGGGGGGAAGGCAAACTCCCTAAAGCCCTTGCCTGAATCCACCTCTGTATAATCTACAAAAAAGAGAAAAAACAGTGCGTGAAATGACTTGTTGACAAGTTTAATACCATGTGCTAAATTTTTAGTTATTGACAACTAAGCTTCAGTTGTCAACATTTTTGATGTGTTGGCAACTAAATAGTGTGTCCGATGCAAGCATTTCACACATCGGAGTGTTATTAGTTAAAGATGTCTTTAAGTCAGGTCAGTAAGGCAAGACCTTGGGAACTAATGTCCACTAATACATGCTCAAAACACAGTTTGTGTGCTCAAACTACCGTCCACTGACAGTACAGTTTGGATAGCTGCTAGTCATGTTTTGTGGGTGTCTCCCACCAGGACAAATAGTTGTCGACAATTAAATGGCTATTCCGTGTGAGGCCCTCAAGGTTATTCCTCAGAATTGCATTGTGCATCCCTACTGCACATGA
Source organism: Platygyra sinensis (assembly GCA_019787425.1). Lineage (NCBI taxonomy): Eukaryota > Metazoa > Cnidaria > Anthozoa > Scleractinia > Merulinidae > Platygyra > Platygyra sinensis. The sequence continues at coordinate 11,972 of JAHPZR010050893.1, read as the reverse complement.
TTTTTCTGTCATTAAGGGATGAGCTCACGAGTGCATACATCTACACAACACATACAAAATGACAGCTTTTTCTAAATGGCTTGGCTTGCAAGAGACAATTCATCACTTTTTCTTGGAAATGAGTACCGGGACCTAAATTTTTTTTTTCATTTGTAGCAACCACCTTCTTTCTATACAGTGAATATAGACCAATTTCTATTTAAGAGTAACAAATTACCACTGAAAATGAGAGCATATATAGCAAGCACTCAAAAAAGATAATGTGCCCTTTAAATGTTATAGAAGATAATGATAAAAGATTATAAAAGATAATGTACCCTGTCGACTAAATATGGGTGCCTTTATTATGAAAAATGAGTCAAATTGCTCCTTAACATTGTTGCAATGTGTCCATTGTTGATTTCTCACTTACCTTTCTCCCCATTTTTCTGCTCTTACAAAGCATAAAGTGAGTGGTTCAAACATAAACGTTTCTAATACAGATAATGCAAGAAATTATGGGTTTATTGAAAGCCAACAGGCAATAATTATTTGAATGAAAAAGAATTGTGCATTCTTTTTTCTGGGGAATGACCTTAACAAACTTTTCATTCGTAGGCTCATGGTGAAACAAGGTGCTTCAATCAGATTTTGGGTAATTAAAGCAACAGCAAAACTGTGAAATTAAGTCTACCTGTGTAGCCTATTTCAATCTCATTGTTTGCTCATGATTCTTAGTCTCAGTGACCCAAATCCTATTTTCCCAGTGAAAAAGTAGACATATTGCAGTTCCCTCTTTACTACTTTAGGCTACTCATTAAAGTGGGTTTACTACTTAAAACATTTCTTCTTAACAAATAGATTCCATATTGCCGTGCCTCTGTTCAGTAATAGATCACAGATAACGTCAAAATGTGGTAAGAACAAAAAAGTGGCACAAAAGGTGATAGCCGAGTGTCACTGATGTCCTTACTACATTTTGACGTCTTCTGTGATCTATTACTGACCAGACGCACAGCAACATGGAATCTATTTGTTTTATATAATAAAACAAATTTTGTCTTCATGTTTGTTATTAGTTATTAGAAGGCAAAGTTTAATAAAAAAAAAAAGAAAAAAACTACTAGAGAACAAGCTTTTTATTTCAAAATATTTCAACATATGTGAAAGCCGGCCTTTGCCTTGCCTTTACCCACTTTGGCGAACATGTAAAAAAGCCATTTGATGTAATCTATTATCTATACAAAGCGAAGTTATTTCATTGGTTGCTATGCGTAGCAACGAATTGTGATTGGTCAAGGAAAATCACGTCACTGTCAAACCTGACTCGAGCAGCTCTCCTTGTGGAGTGAAAACATACAGCAAAAGCAGAATTGAGCTGCGACGTCTACAAATTTTAAAGAACATGCTGGAAGTCAAGTCAATTTTTGTCTTCAGAGCAGCCCTGTGAGCCAAAAAGCTTGAAGGTTGCCTCAAACATTGCAGGAGTTGAAAAAACACCCTCGAAAACTTGTGTTTTTGTGTTTGTGGTCAACCTAGAAGCCATTTGATTTGAGTTTTGAATAAATGGAGGGTAGATGACGGAGGAGATTTTTGTCTTCTGTGGTTGATGATTCTCAAATCAGTTTGATACAGTGTCTGAGACACATTTAAGCTGTGATACAGTTGGCCATGAGCTGTAGTTAGCTATACTGCTCCCTGAATCAGACTGGAACACTTGCATCGCCAGGAAAGCAAGGCTAAGTGTTTATTTTCACTGATTTGAAAAGTGATGTTTTGATGTTTCATTCCTGACATCAATCAGTGTATCAACAGTTATTTTGAGTCTGGGAAAAGTTGAATTTTTAAAATAAATTAATCTCAGAAACATTTTGTTTATAGGATCTCTTAAATTCAAGATAAAGCAATGGTTCTCTCAACACCAATTTTGTGCTTGGTTTAGTCTTGCTCGACTGACGACCGAGACTGCTGGAGTATTTTTTCTGAATCTTTGTCTAAAAGAAACAGCTTTATCTTTCTCCTTCCTACTTCTCGAACCTGTTCAATACCTCGGCAAGACTTTTTTGTACCTTATCTTTTGCCCAGTCACATAAAATATTATCTTAATAGGTCATTTTACAGTTGTGTAGTTACATGGCCATGAATGCAAGTGAGGCGGGAGGTGACCTTGCTTTGATACAGACCTCTCTGCTTTTCTCATGGAAATGCTAACTAGTTAGCATAAGAACAAATTTGATTTACACAACAAAAGCAGTAGGGTCTGTATCAAAACAAGGTTACCTCCAGTGTCCGTGCCATTCAAATGCCAGCTAGTCACTAAGTGGGCAACTGTAAAATGGTCTATTCTCAAAACTTTCTGCCATTTTAAAACAGCAGAGGGGAAAACTTTGTAATGATGACATCAATCGTGCAACTGTCCTCTAATAGACCATAGGCAAGAACCAATCAAAATGCGAGAATAACTTGGGTTATTATATAATTCTGGGCATGTTCCATTCGATCAAAAATTCCGGAATGAAATTTCGGGTATTCCATGGGATGAATGGAACAGCATTTTCCGGTTTGTTGGATTAACCCGTCCCAGGCCATTACGTTCCTAGTTTCACGCGAAAATTCGAAAGAAACTTGAAAGGGGTAAACAAATGACGGCGGACTCTTTGCCTCTTTAACTTGCTTTTGAGTTGCTAGAAGACTCTTGAAGTTGAAACAGGCGATGTCTTAGGTGAGGACGCCACATAATGTTGTTTATTGCAACTAGCTCTTACATGTGTAAGAATTTAATCGAGCCCGCGACTACTTTGAGGGCATGATACCTCATTATTTTCCAGACAAGTTCAAGGGTCACTTTAGAATGACGAGACAAACTTGCGAGCTGTTCCCTCGCGTTGTCATGCCCACTGGAAGGATACCTAATGTAATGTATTTTTAAAAGTCAACTGTCCCATAAAAACACGATGAGCGCTGATATTGAGCACAAGAAGCTGCCACCATGTTGAGTTCAGTTTGAATTTCCAAGCTCGTAGAAACTGGGCCCAAGCAGGAATGGTTAAATGGAACAGAATTTTTTGGTTATTCCAATTTTCCGAAATTTTAGGCCAACCTCGCGATGTACACCCAAAATTTCGGAATGAAATTCCGGAAAATGTCTGTTCCATTCGCTCCCTCACCCAGAATTTCAGGAATATTTGGCCGAATGGAACGCGCCCTCTGTATAGACTACTAATCACTTCTGATTATATGGCTTGTTATTGACAAAATTCATAATAGGCCATTGAAGAAATGTGAGAGGGCTGGGAAAGAGTATGGTTGTTTTCTGTTTGTTTGAAAAACTAAGATATTCAAATGAGAGATAAACTAAATTTCAAAGTCTGTACCAAGAAGAGGAGTATTTGCAGGAGGAAAATGGCAAAATGGTAGCTCATCAAATATCCCCCAAAAAAGATAGTTTGTATGGATTGGGTAGACACTGGCCATAGAATTATAAGGGTTTGTATGGAATTTTGCAAAGCTCCCATTTGGACAATTTCTCACTGAAAACTCTTAAACTTGGTTGGATAGCTTTTCATTCATGTTTAGACTTTCAATCTAATCAATATAAGAAACTCGCCCCAGTGCTCTCACGTTTCTGCAATGGGCTATTATTTATTGCATTTAAGGTCATTCCACTGAAATAGAACCTACACTGAGATTTTTCTCAAACTTTGCCAATTCATTGTTTACATTATAGAAACTTCAATTTTGAAATAAAAATGAGGGGTCCCCATGAACGTTTAGGAGCAGCAGCACCTTGTTTATTCCATATAAATCCTTATAATATCACCATGATTATAGTCAAGATTGCTTGCTAAATTCATGTTTCTGACGATTGTTTTTTGCTCAACACTGAGAATTGGCCCATATTTATTTTACATAGTGAAATTTATTACTCGATTCAAAACAACAGAAAAAAATGATAGGTCACCGTAGTTGTTTTCGAGAAAATGACGAGTTACCTCCTTGGCGAGGTCGAGCCATAAAGAAAAAGGCGCCATTTTCTAATGCGTGCGCGCGCTAATCACGCGTAAAATTATGCGCAGTAGGGATGTGCAATGCAATACTGGGGAATGACCTTAAAGTGATGGAGGCAATAAAGCATCAGATGCCAGATCCCTATTCGACCTGGATAGAAAGTAAAATATATTTGTAGTGCAAAAGTTACTGAAGGGAAACAATACTTAAGAACATTACATTTAATTATCTCTTATTATATGGCTAGCTCCGTGAGCGGGCAAGATGAACCAAATCTCGCGCTGTGATTGGCTACCTGAGTGCACAAGATGGAGCCATCTTGCCCGCTCGGGACTACCCGCTGCATCCCGAAAGCAAAATTTCACCAAAAGCCATATAATAAATCCTTTATTGACCAAGTTTGTTCGGTCAAGATGGCTGGATATTGGCCTCGTTCCTTTTTTTGCAAGTTTATGGACCTCGACTTCGTCTCAGTCCATAAACAC
>JAHPZR010050893.1:0-2500 GCA_019787425.1 Platygyra sinensis | reverse complement strand
CTTCGTTTCATTCAAACATGCACCCTAATCCTCTTAAAGCCCTCTAAGTATATCCAAGGTCTAAAACGTTGTTTATCCGTTCGTACTTTAACTAATCAATAAACATCTAATTTGTTGTCGGCTGTGAATCGGACGTCGTCCGGCCTTGTGAGTTTTCGCTCCACGGTAACCTCACTACACCTTATTTATTCGTTGATTAAAAAGAATAGATCTTGTGTACCTTGCTGTGACAAATATTTGCCTCTCCGTACTATTAGAGTTTGGTTTTCCACAATATCTATACTTCATATTCAATTGTTCTACTATATACGTGAATTTTTTGCTATACGTACAATGTAGACTTTATCCGCTCTTGTATAACGGTCGGCAACTGGACAAAGGCTGTGACGGGATTGTAATTGATACCAAGTGTTCTCTCTATGAAAACTGAGGATGGGAGAATCGATGATTGTTTTGTTCCAGTCTCCGTGGATGATCTTTTTAAATACTGTAATAGTCCAATGACAAAAATGGGAATGGATAACAGGCACAGTATATAATATTAGTTTTTATCTTTTTTTCGGCTCGTGAGCGGGCGGAATTCAACAAATCCTGCAATCTGATTGGTTCCTGGAGCGGGCGGAATTCTCTCGTACGGACCGCTACAGCGGGCGGAATCCATCGAGTTGATCTATTTTCGTGAATGAATTGGCGGTTATCGTCGATCTTTCGCCCTTTTTTCACTTCCAAAGACGATTAATTAACGCAAGTTTACCTCTATTCACCTTTAGATGGCAAGGAAAGTTACTGTAAGTGAATTCAATTGAAGTTTTTGACGCTGTGAGAGTTTGTTTGGTTGTTTGTTGCTCGGCGCTGTAATGGCGCGTAATCCTGTGTGTCTCTCTGTGCAATTTTAAGTAAAAACTGAGTCAATTTCAGTCGAGTTTCCCTCTCTAATCGTTGCTGTACTTCAGAGAATTGCTGTGGAGTACACTTGACGAATTTTCTCGTTATCTGCTACTCAATTTACGGTAGAAGAGTCTACTTCAGTCGAGTGATTCGCAATGATCGACAAAAACTGTTTTGTAGTACAACTTCGAACTTCGAACAAAAATTCACACCTGCAGCTGGAAAACAATTTTGGAGACCTTAACTAGAGAACTAAATGCACTAACATAAAGTAGTTCGAAATAATTCTGTTCTTTAATACATCTTTCTTCGTATAGTATCTGATTTACTCGTTCTTTCGCTCGTTATATTTTTTGCGAATGGCTTGTAGACGGTGCGTAAGCCGATTCAATGGCAAAGTTGCGTAAACAAACGCACTTGTAAGCCAGTTTACGGCAAGAAAAAAAAGATAAAAATGTTATTGGCCGGCTTAGGGTCGGTCCGTATAGGGAAAAACTGTGACCTCGGGCTTGAAAATGCTGCCCTCGGCCTGCGGCCTCGGGCAGCATTTTCAAGACCTCGGTCACAGTTTTTCCCTATACGGACCTCCCAGCCGGCCAATAACATATATGACTTTGCAAAACTTACCACAATCCATTTACTGATCAATTAACTGATATTAATATGACTTGTTGGTCAGAAAATAGATACTACTGTACAGTATTTCTTGATCATGCTGGGTTAGGAATTGTGCCATGAACATCATGGATGAATTTGGCAAGGCTAAATCCCCACAAATTATTCAATGATATTTTGCTCAGAGAAATATTCTAGACAATATTATGGTAAGAGATATTTGGGTCACAATTTAATAAAAATTCTTCGAGAAGTATTCTGAATTTGGAAGACAAAAAAAAAATTGCAGTATGTTCTGTTGATAACCAGTCCCTAAACACTCCTGTCAAGGTCTAACAGTTACATCTCTGGCAAAATTGTATTTCTTTATATAATATTTTTATCCCCACTTAGAAAATGGCCCAAAGAAATTATGCATACTGTTGGTTTAAAATGGTGTTTTTATTTAACAAGTAGATTAGGAGCTTGAGATTTCTATTGCATGACAACTAAAAAGGGCACAGCCCAGGTCAACTATTACGGATAGAAATCAAGAGCGAATAATCTAATTGTTTTAGTGTAAGCTTTTTAATTATTTCTAAGCTTGTGTCTAACAATACAATAGTTTATTCACATTTCCATTTTTACATATCATTACAATGTTTTATATATTTAGAAAAAAGAAAGGAAATTAGATAGATAACATAAGAAATTCTAGTGACAGTCCCTTGCTTAGTTATCCAAGTATTTTAGCCTTTGTGTTTGCCGCACCTAAGTTATGGAATGCTCTGCCAAGAAGTTATCAGGGAATCCTCTTTTATTGACACTTTTAAGAGAAAGTTGAAGACTCACCTTTTTGAAAAGGCATTTTGTACCACTTACTAGATTATAACATCATATTTTTAGCTTAGACTATTTCTTAAATTTTAGCCATAAGTTTTTTATTCTATATATCGTTATCATTTTATTATTATTGTTGTTATTATTATTATTATTAGCATGCCGCATTTGAATATAT
>JAHPZR010050892.1:0-11629 GCA_019787425.1 Platygyra sinensis | reverse complement strand
TCTTACATAACGCCAATGTAACTCTGTGAGAAGTATTGAAACTCAAATAAAACGCTACAAACCTTCGCTAAGTTCTTCTGTGCACTCGAACGTTATCTGAAACTCGAAGGGGCTCGAAAATGGGGAAGGATTTTGGTGGATTGTCACATCGTTAATGTGGATTTTAGCCATTATTTATATCAAGAATACCACATCAACGTTCTTAAAACCTTTCCGTATCGACAGAGTGAAACAAACCCATTAAAATCAGACACGATGCTACTGAATTTCAGAATTCGCCATTGTTCGCAGAAATGGCGGAAAATTGTAATCTGGCGCGAAATGAAACGGCGCATGTGAAGATACGTTCAAGGGCTCAGTACTCCTCGGTCGCTACTGCCGATAAAGAATGGGGAATGCAGATTTGAATGCAGATGCGCTGCTTGGGAAACAAAAATCAAGAGATAACGCTAAACTAAAATTGTTAATTTCATTTATTCACACAATCACTTCGAGTTTTGTTCTAAAAGTAGATTCAGGAGCCCATCACCTCATTGATTTTATGCGTTCTTTTAATTTTGTGTCTTTTGTGCTCGTCAGAAGCCCATTACCAGCCTCGTTCCCAGGGAAGACGCACTGATGACGTCACGAGTGGCGGGAAATTTTTGACGCGGGTTGCACTTTGTGAGCGTCTTATCTGCAAACCAGACAAATTTTCCATGAAAAAATTTGAAAAATCGAAAAATAATTTGAAATCCTTCAATTTGGAATTTACACCGACCGTCAATGGCTAACTGAGGACAAATGCAATTGTCAGGCAAAGAAGATTACCAGTTTGGACGGGGAAATGTGTGTAAAGGAAGAATTCGCATCTTAATATTTGTTCGTCGTGAACAGAATTCTAGCAGCAATATATACGAATCTATGTGTTCACAGTTGTTCACATTTTACACCGATTTTAGGATGGATCGGAAGAGAGGTGAGCTTCAAAGAAGTGCTTTTAAAAACAAATAATAATTTCTTTTAAGTTTATTTTGCCAGTCATGAATAAAACAATACCGACAGTTTTTAAACCAGAAAGGTTAACAATCGTTTACAGATGACAAAATTAGTAATAGTAATTGGACCGAGTGGAGTACAATTCAGGGAGTAATCGAGCGAGTAATATTGAAATCGGACGAGCGCGAAGCGCGAGGCCGATTTGAAATTACGAGCACGATTACTCCCTGAATTTTACGACACGAGGTCCAATTACTAATTAATCGTATCTATAAGAAATTTCGGAAAGAAAATGTCTTCTGAGAACTTTTGAACGAAAACGTCTGTAGCGCTTTTCCTAAGTTTTGAAACTGTAGAAAACATTGCTAAGGAAGCCATTGAAGCGCGCGTAATTGGCGTGAAAATCACGTGGGTATCCAATTACAGGTGTCCGATTACAAAAGTTCAAATCGGACAGCTGTAATTGGACACTCACGTGATCGCGCGCCGATTACGTGACAAATAGGCGCGCGAAGAACCAATTACGACTGAGAATTTTGTTATAGATACGATTAAAACTTTTACTGTCTGTATTTAGCCGTTTGTGCACCGAAAGTAGAATACTTTATCGGTATTTGCTACAAATAGGCATTTTCTTTCAGTATTGTTTTCGGTTGATGAGTGAGAACAGAAAAAGAAAATAAAATTAGAGGCAGTTTCTGCCGTTTGCCCCGAGCGTTTAATATTTGGGAGTTAAAGAACGAAGCATGGTCTATCTAGACCTGTTCCGCGTGCCTATCGGGCTCAAAACTTCAAGTTGCTCAGGCTAAACATGTAATGACAGAAAGGGAATGCGAACTTGAATTAGCTGCAGTAGTTCGGGCTCCCTAAAACACCTATTTTACCATCTTGTTTTACAGAGGACGGCTGAGGAATGTACAAGGATTTATAACGTACGTAAGTGCACATTTTCAGCTCATTAATAATAATAATAATAATAATAATAATAATAATAATAATAATAATAATAATAATAATAATAATAATTATAGCATACGGTGTGATCATGCCAATGGGCCTTACGCATATAGGACGGCGACGGCGGGGACGATGCCTACAAAAAAATGTGTTCCTATTTTACTTTGGAATTTCTCATTTATTTAGATCTATTCAATTTGTTTGTCGGTATTAAAACTTGCCCCTGCTGAATATGCTAGGAATGCGTTTAGTTTCAAATAGAAATACAAAAAATTTGCCGTCGTGGTTCACGTTCTCCAAACAACGCAGAATTTGGTCATTTCACGTTGTTGTTTCGCAGAGGACGGCGGTGAAATGTACCAAGAATTATAACGCACGTGCAAAGCTACTGTTTTGCTCATTAAACCTTTTGTTTGGTGACGTTCTCGTTGCCGTTGCCGTCGTGTTTTGCGTAAGGTCCCTAATAATATTGAAGCCAGAAGACCGGACATTGTCGTTGTAAATAAAAAAAAGGGGAAAAAGTGCACTATTATTGATATTGCCGTACCAGCCGAAAAAAGAATTGGTGAAAAGGAAAATGAGAAAGTTGAGAAGTATCAGGATCTTAAAAGAGGAATTGCAAGAATGTGGAACATTAGAACTGTGCAGGTGGTACTAATTGTTGTAGGATCATTGGGAAGTGTAACAAAAAGCTTGGACAAGCTGCTGGGAAAGCTGAATATCAAAATTAGGATTTCATTACTACAGAAAACTGCCTTACTGGGAACGGCGACGATTTTGAGAAAAGTGTTGGAGCTGTAGAGTAAGGAGAAAACTCTAAGGGACCTTTGGTCATGGGCTATGACCCGCGCTCCCTTAGGAAGCAAATCGGAAAAAGAACATCCAGTTCACAAAGATAACAATAACAATAATAATAATAATAATAATAATAATAATAATAATAATAATAATAATAAAAATAAAATATATGAAAAAAGATCGATTCTGATTGGCTGAGAGCAGTGCAGTTCAAGTGTAACGCCAGTACAAAAAGTGCAACACCGGTGCAAAAAGTGTAATTCTGGATTGTGATTTTCTCAAATGCGAAAAAATGGCTTCAAAAAAGATCTTCCCGCACTTCCTCCTAAACCACTCGGCCACGCTGCCTCTCACTGTTTGGCATTGCTGTTCCCGTCGTATTTTGCTTGTAGACACACTACACCGAGGTAATTTGGAAACGTCGTTTTTACGCTGAAAAAGCATCAAATGTTTTCCGTCTACACCACGCCGGAGAAATTTGAAAGCGCAACAATCGCCGGAGACTTTTGAATAGGCCTTTTGCAACAAACGATCACATGGCACAAAAATTCGCCCTGCTGGAGGGCAAACTCATTATTATTCCCGCACTGAGACATTAAAACAAAGGCCAGTAAAGCTTGACTGGTTAAGGTCTCTTTGTTTTAACGTCCCAGTGCGGGAATAATAATGAGCTTGGCCTCCAGCATGGCGGAATTTTGTACCATGTGATCGTTTGTTGCAAGAGGCCTATTGTATTTAAGGAAAACTCAGGCAGGGAAACATGTGACTTTCGTAATTTCACCGTCTTCGAAAAGCTCCTACCTGTCTGGCGATATTACGTAGGCTGTTCAACCCAATATTTACATTATAATAAGCAATGCATCGATCTGTTTATATTTAAATAGTTTTCCCGACCCGTTGACTTTATTCTGTTGCCGGATTTCTGACAATTTGTGTAGTTAACCGGCAAAAGATGCTTTTCGCTCGAGAGACCGTTTGTCGAAGTTACCCTCCTCCTCGTGGCCCACCCCGTGCGGCCAGTAAGACTTTATCAGCGAGCCTTTCTGCTTTATATGAGGGCTGTCAGTGGTGGAGTAAACCTATTCGGAACATACAAAATGTTTCAGTGCCGTTATAGCTTGTGAATTTCTACAGAATCGACATTATTACTTTAGAATTAGGAAGTTAACAAAAGACCCCTTAAAAGCCGGGGACCGGGAAGTTTATGAGCGGGTTTGTGGAAGCGTTCACAATGATTCTACTGACAGTCTATTCAGTGGAATTCCTATTATTTTTCGAACCTCCAAGGGAGACGAAAATTAGTTCAAAAATTCGGAGACTTCGAGAAATCGGGGTAAAATTGCAATTTTCGACTAAGAAGTGGGAACGACTTTTGTTTCGAGTTATCGGGAGGTTCCCAAGAAACGATCGAGATTCCATAACCTCGTAAGATGAGAGACCCTAGGAACAAGGTAGGGATTTCACCGTATATCACGCGAAGAGTTACACGGCTTGAGCTGCATGCGCAGCACCGACTTACTACTGTGGCTTCCTTGTATTTATGCAGTAAAGCAAGAACTGATACAAAGTGTAAAAGAGTTTTTCTAATTATATTAACAAATTATTCACAGTGTAAAACAACAGATATCCAAAGCCAATTTGTAGCGCTTAATTAATGTCTATTTTCAAAAATGTAAAAAACGTATGATATTACGCGTGTAAGTATTTTTTTAGAAAAAACCTGTCGATCATCACAAAAGGCTTCTTGCGGTAAGCGTTCACTCCAGTCTCACTTCACCGCACCTAATTTACAAGGAATTTTATTAAAATGTTCTTTCGATTAAACCTGACCGCAATAGTGAAAACCAATCTACACCAAGCGTTTGACAAGGGAACTTCGTGGTGTCACCCCCATCTAGACTAGAAACGCCATAGATACTTTAAAACTCAAGGACGATTATTGTCGATGAACATCAAAGGTTTTTCAAAGAGGCGTTGCCTGAACCAAGCCTCGTGACAGTTTCTGAGAGTCACCCAACGGCTGCAAAGGTTCGTTAGGTACCAAGCCTTGTCTTCTTCACGTCACGCAACTGAAAGATAGTTAAAATACATAAATCTCCGCTTCACTTTGTAACAGCCTGAAATAGAGTAAGCGCGTGGACGGTTTCTGTTTGGGGAAAATAGGAAAAGAGAGGTCCAAAATAATAAGATTCTCTTTAATATACATTTCTGATATGCAATGGGATTACATGCTGGCCATTTTTTATATAATTGGATGAAAAAAATTCCGAGGACGGCCAAAATTGGACGAGGTCTTACTTGATAATTTTGCTGCGCACGGAACTGTCCACATTAGTTGTTAATGTGGACAACATCAATCCAAATTAAGAATTAATTTGGACAGTTTGCAAAACAATTGTCTACGGACTTGTAAAAAAGTTGTATGAGATTTTGGGCTGGTAATACTATCACCCCATTAACTCTTTATTGCCGTCACGTCCGATAAACGTACCTTGAGAGACTCTTTGAAAGCTTCAAAACTGTTTCTCGTTTCCAAGCTGTTATCAAGACTGCGGGATCTATTCCGATGGCGAGGAACTCTCAACTGAGTGGCAAGTGAAGTCACTGAGCTGTCTCCTTTTACAGGATCAGTTGGTTGTTCCTCTAATACCATATCAAGACTTCTACGGCGCACGCCTCGAACAGCACTAAGGCGTCGACCAGAGCCTCCTGTGGACGCCAGAAGATACCTAGCTTCCTCGACACTCGACTTGAAATAAACAGATAGGTCAACATGAATAATGACATATGATGAAGAAGAAATCGATTTTTGTTGTTGATCCGTCAGCGAATAAATTATAAACAGAGTAAACGATCGATCATTTGACCAATTTACCGATTAATCAAGCAATCTATCAAGCTACCAATCAATCAACCCACCAACCAATCAGTTAATCAATCAATCAATCAATCAATCAGCTAACCAATCAAGAGTCAAACAGTCGATGTGAATCCGTCAATCAAACGATCAACTAATCAATCAATCGATCTATGGACCGGACGATCGATCGACTAATTAATCAATCAATCAATAATCAATCAATCAGTCGGTCAATCAGGCAATCAATCAATTGAAAATCTTTGTTTTCTTTTAATGTGTTCAACTCTTGCTTGAATTTTTTGAAGCTTGTTCCGACTTAGATTATTAATATCAGAGCCAAGCCTAGGCTCCATTTCCAGCCCGTCTGGTGTAAGGAACACGGGCTCACAAAACGGCTGGAAATCGAGCATAAGCCCACCCAGGCGTTGGTGATCGTAAAAGAAGGTACCGCATAAATATAATCGCAGTCCAGCAAAGTGTTTCTCACTTTATATTTAAATAACAAGAAGCCTTACCTCGGTTGGCATTAGAAATCTGGGATCGAAGGAGTCCTCTGCGTCCTTGCCAACCCGAATCTCGCCATCCTGACACACTGTAATGCTGGGCACTTCATGAACAGTATGGCGCCTCCCTTCGTTATTCTTTAAAGGCGGTAATAAGAACTTTCCCTTATCTCTACTTGGCTGTGTGTCAGCCCGAACATGATTAGTAATTGTTTCATATCTCAAATCGTTTGTTGTTTCAGTGATAGTTAACTGATCCCTGTTGTTATTAACAGAACCTGTCGAACCACGCCATTTTGTTATTAGTGCACTTTTGGAGAAGTGGTCATCGGTCAATTCGACCTCGTCATTATTATTGTGCTGATTAAAAGAGAGTAGATTGACACCTTCTGTTATTGAAACTTGACAATCACATTTGTCATCATCCATGGGATTATTAACTGATTCCATTCGTGTATCTTTTTTCATAAACTCAGCTTCAACTTTGTATTCCAAATCTATCACTTCCAACCTGTTTTTTGTCGACCTCGGGCACTTTCGAGTGCCTTGGCTTGGAATTTCTGGTAGTATTAAACCTGTACTTTTGTTCTTAGTAGTGCAATTTTGAGGAGGAATATAACACACGCGTGAGCTGTCAAGATCCAGCCACTCAATATGGTGATTGTTATCGTGGATGTCGTCTGTCCGGAGTTGATAGTTGATCGAAAGCGGAGGAACGCTTTTTCTTCTAAAGCCGGTCCACACCACCTGTATGTGCATTGAAAACAAAATACAAAATTATTCTTAGTGCTTATCGTTTGGGACAATAAACTTAACGAGAATGCTTCGTCAAGCTACTGCATGATCAAGCTCGCTTTTAAGCAATATGCAAATCAACGGATGCACTGTTTGTGATGTACACTGATTTTAATTTACACCACCACGCTTACCTACTATTCCATTTGTAACAGACCTTCGACTATTCTGGTTCCAAAATGCTGCATTTTGACATTCCAGGTTGTCATCGTTTCCTTTACCGTTTTGCTGTGTGAAAGTTCAACTCGACGCATTTGCGTCACTTGATTAATTATTATGTCAGCAAAGAGTTTTCAGCCAACAAAACCACGATCTCGATATGGATCTTGAACTCAACTTATTACGCTAATTGGCGAATTCCGAATTCCCATTTGTCTCTGCGGTTAAATGCAATTTAAAAGGTACACGATCTGCGTCCGTTTGGTATATGTGCCTGAATCGTCCTGCTCAGTAAGAATGCCCTAAAAATCTTCAGTTTTTCCCCGCTGCCATCGTTTGAAAACATATCGATTGGCGCCGAGCGAGCACAATAAATTTTGCTTTATACAAGGCTCTATTACTATAAATTAGTCAACAAAAGGAATGACAGACATTTTCTAATGCAAGACCATAACCTAATTTTGCAGACAATTTGTATAAATAAAATTTAGGCCGGTTTGAAAATTCGATAATTTAGATAAGACGGTAAAGAGCACACAACCTGGCGTCCGAAAAGGAAAATGATGCTTTTGTGTTGGGGTCCAATACAATGAGAATATGCATATTGGGCCGCCTACACAATTAAACTCAACGAAAAAAATATATTTATATGGATCATATATTTAAAGCTCCTTCTTATCAATCGATAACGTGCGCAAATAGTAAAAGTCGTGATGCGATGATTCTGACTCTGAAAAGTTCGACATAATTGGACTTAGGTCAATAGAGAGCTGTTAATTTAAGATAGGGGAGATTCAATGAATTACTTTTCATAACAAAGAGTTAGAATCTGCAAATGGGTAGCATGAAGTTGCATATCAATTATAGTCAAATCCGGAATAGGTCTCAGCGAGAGAGAGCAATTCTAACTCAACTTTAATTCGCAGAAAATTTAAACTTGTGTGGATTTAAATTTAGACCTGTAATCACGAATCAAAATGATATTGTTTATTTTGTCTATCGCTGTTTTCGCTTTCAAGCAGACTGGCTTGCCGCCGGAAGACAACCTAACTGGAGAGCTCAGAACGAAATTAGGGACGCACTAAAGCTCTCTTTGCCAATCAGAACTGGCTAACTTGTGACCCTACCAACATTAGAGCGGCAATATCCATGTCAGCAAAGAAGACTTCCCCTTGAGATCAATGTTTGAAAGAAGTATATAAATGTGTTGATTTCTTTTCAGTAAATGTCATTGGCTCAAACGTTTTCATAATTTGCCTTTGGTTGGGGGTTTAAACCCGGGTTTTAAATTATTCAGCAATTCATTGATCGTGGCTTAAAAACAAATGACCTGCTTGCTTTGCTGAAAGCCAGTGTGATGCCAGTGAAATAGGTTGAAAATGAATCTTAAAGAGCTACTTTCTTTTTCCTTTTTTCTTTAAAAAAAAGTCACTCTAATTATCTTCCCGGGTTGTTTAGCCATGGCCAGCTAAAAGACAGCGAGTCGACCACTGGTTGGAACATGAAATTCAAACTTAGGAGACATCACTGTATTTGCCACCAGCTGAATTAAGCCGGTTTTGGATTTGGCATTAAAGCGCTTTTCTGTTTACATTTTGCCAATGCTTTCTGCGGCATACGTCGCGTCCGAATTGGATTTCCGGATATTTGTAATATATTTTTCTTTAAGACCGGTAAATTAGCAACATGAAAAGCCTTACCTTACAGAATGACAGTTTTCCCGCACGATAGGAGACTTCTTAATAAACGTCGGCTCATTGACGCAAATGCCAGTTGTTTTAAAGTATTCTCATCAGCCGCCTAACGCGATGGGTATTTTTCCTTTTAGTTCAAGCCTTGAGGAAGTGAACCCTCGCAGTCAGAGCTGGAACAGGTGTTGTTGATAAAAATAGCTTATTTGCCCAATCTAGATAGCCCTCAAGTCTTTCTTGTTTATTGTACTATATTGTTTTTCAGCAGCTATTCTGGCTTCCAAGTTGCCTCTATAAACAAAACTTACATGTTTTCAACGATGGGGAATTCTGAGCACTGCACTTGGAAGAAATTACTTTCAATAAAAACTGGGCGCTCTGCTGCAAAACGAACGAAAACTTACCGAGCGAATGAGGAAAATTAGCACGTGGTTGAACGTAGAAAACGGGAGGAAAAAATGCAAATAAAAAATAAAACTGTAGGCAGATGTCCGTGAACTGAAAATTTATTACAGCACGAAATAGCAACTTGAATTGTTGCAATCAGGCTTTTTATACCTGTAAAGCATTTCATTTTGATACGTAAAAACGATTTGAATAACGATTTCTTTCTGCCAATGTTGGTAGTCAAAAATATTTTTTAATACATATAATAACATTACTCATTAACCCATTTCAGTTGCTATCTTCATATCTCAGCCTGTGATGTTGAATTAAAATGTAATTCTGTGACGCGCTTTAGCGGTTGCCCAGAGATGACCGCAAGTGAGTCGAAATTACAAGATGGAAATATTTTAGTTTACCAACGCAGTATGCGTATGTTATTTTGTGTTTTCAGTTTATTAACTATTTTGTTTTTTTCCAAAGCCGTTACAACTATTGAAGCGGCGATATACTAATCAAGATGACCAGTCTGTTTACGTGAGAAGGAAATTGTAAAATGCATCAAGCGGTTTAAGTGTTTTAAAAGGGCAGGCATAGCGAATCTTGAACGTTTAAGCCAATTCTATGCAAAAATTGCTTTCCATAGTAAATTATATTCGGACATATGGTCTGTAAATAAGTGAATATCGGGAAAATTTAAGAAAGTTATCATGATTTGTCCTGTTTACTACCATTCGTTACTGCTTGATAAATTATAGTCTCTGAGAATGTTAGTATGTATTACAAGTATGAAATAATAAACAGGACAATTTGTTTTGAGCATAAAAATGATTGACTATAGAACAAAAATAATATTTGTACTTGTTTCACTACATTCAGCGTACGTTAAATAATTCTTTTGTACTGTATGTTAATAGCAAGCATTTAAAAAGTTTGTACATATATTGTTACTTACAGATTTGTCCTCCTTTCTCCCGTACAGAGTTCCCTCGTTTATAGCAGTCTCCACTCCCTCTAACCAGCGGTTTATTCTTGGATTGGTGGCACCCAGGTCCCCTTCTTCACGCATAACAGCTGTTGTACACCTTAAAAAAAAACGGAAGCCTCAGAATGAATTTGTCCCCCACTATTCTAAAGTTATGGTCTCCTTTTTGATCATAAAGCGAACAAAAGAGAAATCGATTCGAAAATCGCTCGTAACTGCCGAATCATCTTTTTTTCTGTTTGAAGACGACGTGAGTTTGTCAGGAATTTCTGGCCAAACATCCATAGCTCTTGACCAATAAAAGCTCAATAATAGGCCCTTTGCAGTTTACGATCACATGGTACAAAAACCGCCATGCTGGAGAGCAAAACCGCCCACTGGGATATCCAAAACAAAAGAATATTTAGTTAAGTTGCTTTGTTTTGGAGGTCCCAGTGGGCAGTTTGCTCTCCAGCATGGCGGTTTTTGTACCATGTGATCGTAAACTGCAAAGGGCCTATTCCCTCAGATATTTAACTGAAATACCGATAGAAAACGGCTACGTCTCTTCTTTACATAGCCTGGCAGGATCAGTAAACCACGCGAGAAATCTAAATTTGGGGAGCTCGAAAGTGTACCAAACTTTCATAAACAGTGTTTTTCCTAGCTAGCTCTATGCAACAGGTATCAAGTGTTATCTATTTCTTAATGTGCTATACAGCTGAACTTGCTTTGTAACACTGGATATAAAACGTTGGGGGAGAATACAAAGCAGAACACCAGGCCATGCCTTACTGTCCGGCACAAGAAACGTCACCCTAAAAAGTTAAGCCGGGTTCTGAAGACTCTCATGCCGAAAAAGAACGGAGGTGCTCGTCGTATCGTTTAGGGGTTAAAAAGCTGTGTTTAGCCTCAAAAGGTCCTCAGCGATAGCTTTTGAGGTACCTTTTAGGTTATTGAAAGCAGATAATGTGTTGTTTTAGAATTGGTTTCTCTTAAGAATGAAATAAATTAAAGCCACGCCCACAAAACCTGTCAGGATTTAGAGTCGCTTCTCAAATGTTTCGACGAGCTCCCGCGTCCTTTTTTTTTATATGGGAGACTCTCCCTCGAAGAATTAGCTGTCCGACTCTGGCACGACTTTGAATCAACCGTGGAGCTACAGCATTGAAAAAGCCATTCATCATTCCTAAGCTCAAGCTCAGTAGGTGAACGTCACTATCGACATACAGTGTAAGAGCTCGACCCTAATTATTTTTAGAAAACAGTCCTAAGAAAGCACGCGCGCTGATTGGTTAAAAATCGTGTTTGTATAACTCGATGGAGATACAGAACTAGCGCGCGCTGTTGACGTAGTGATGGCGCGAGCAAAGAGAATTTACATCTTGATAATCAAAGTTAACAAGTTGTTTTCCTTTATCTCGTCGTGGTGTTTTCTAAAAGAAATAGAAAACATGCGCTCCGTGTTTCTATCGAGTTTTATACAATAACCTAAGTTATCTCGCATTTTGATTGGTTCTCGGCTATGATCTATTAGAGG
>JAHPZR010050891.1:0-7500 GCA_019787425.1 Platygyra sinensis | reverse complement strand
CTTCTATAGGTGAAAACGATCTTGAACCTTCTCTGCTACCATTTTAGCGATTGCAAGAGAGGACGTGGCTCCCGGGGAGGGTGCATTTCTGACGTGCAGCACTCGGCTCCCTATGTCACCTGAGCCTCCATCAAACACAAAGTCCTCCACTAAATTCCCATCACGGTCCATGGCCTGGGCACGAACTCCGGCTGGCCCTCTATAATTAGATGAGACAGAATAGGTCAATGCTACATTTACCAGCACTCATAATCACTTATGAGTGGCGAGAGGCCCTGAGAGTAAACAAAGTCCAGCAAAAAAAAAAAAAAAAAAAAAAAAAAAAAAAAGGAAACCAAACCGAACAAACTCCTAGATTTTTTGTCGACTTCCACTGAATGAATGACAGGTCACATCAATCCGTGATAGCCAATGCTTAGAAAATTCTGAGAGCGAGATCGCATTAAACGGCATTTGACTACATACCTCTCAACGTCCTCGACTTTCAGACTGGGTATGTATCTTTGAAGTTGTTTTACTTGTGCTGATTTGATGATTCCACGATAATACTCTCCAACACCAAATGTAAAATACTGGAACATTAGTTTCCTTAGACCACTAAAAAACAAAAGTGCAAGGTGATACATGTATTCACACTTGTTTCTGCTGAAACTGTCTGAGCATCGCTTTCTTCCAAGGGCTTTCTACAGTCGCAAACGTTTCAATAGCCCTTATGTGTGATGACATCAGCCTGGCAAAAATCACCACCAGGCCTCGCTTTGATAATGCAAAATGTAAAATTTAACACGAGCCAATTCCCAGAGCAGTCAAGATGAAAAAAAAAATACCCACGTGAAAACAACACGAGGGCAACGAAAGTTTGAGCAAATAACGCACAAACGAGGCTTGGTGGTGAATTTTGAACATGTGACGTAATCGCGCATAAGACCTATTGCCGAGCTCCACAAATCGTTTACAAAACTCGTGCAACACGTGCATTCCTGACCAATCACAGCAAAGATGCTTTTACGAATCAATCAGAATTAATCATTTGAGAGAAAGCAACAATAACGATATGATCTGAATTTTCCCGCGCTTCTCACGGGCGACATTTGTTGCATCAATTTTTATTGGTCAGTCTCGAAATTTCCCGCGCATTTTGTGGGTGACATTGTGTTGAGTTCTAATTGGTCAATCGCAGTCGTTTTCGCGCTTTTCGCTGTGTCACAAGTTTTAGTTTTGACTGCTGATCGTTGTATTACAGGTGTCATCATCGTAAAGTTCTATCATAACTTAATTTTCATTTTAGAACAGTCGTGAGACCTAATAAAATACACAAAGAACACTTTCCCGTCAAGAAGATGCTACCCAGCCTGCTTAAGGACGTTCGCGCCAATTGTTTCTGCGCATCCTTACTGCGCACGCAAATTCACATGCCACGTCATGCATGAGCGCGCGCGCTAAGTCATAAAATAAACAAATGATAGGGCAGATGGCCATTGCTAGAGCTTTACCTGGATTTAACGATCTTAGACGTACGGTGACCCCAATTTTTTTTCGATGGATCATTTTCTCTACTGATTTTCTACGTTTAGGGAAAAAATAACAAAAATCTATCAACTAGAAGTTTGAATATTTGGCAAAATGCACCATCGAATTCCGTTCTTATTAGCTCTTCGTGCACCTTTGCGGCGGTTTCAAATGGCTCTTGAAGGGTTAAATTTTGTGAAAACGTTAGTAAAATTTCGAATTATTTACGCAACAGACCCACTTCTACAAAATATGACTAAGATCGTTTGCCTCTGTTGACTCACCTTCGATATTTTTAACTATAAACCCCGGTGGACCGTGCTCAATTATATGGGGAAATTTTTCGAAATCAGTATAGTTTACCACACGCTTTATCTCTGAAACGAAGACGGTGACCCCCAATTTTTTTTGCATTTCTGGCACAATTAACTCATCATCTGCCAGCAGTAAAAATTTAAAAAAATTCTATCGACTGGAAAATTTTCGCGCGAACGTCCCTAAACTATGAATACTAACGGCAAAAAAGAGGTCATGAATTTGCCCATTGTAAACTGCTATGGGTACAAAAACTCCAAACCCAAACGTTAAACAATTCATAGTTGGAATCGATGGTTTGCACCAAAGAAAGAAAACCTTTATAAGTATACGCTTCTGGTAGTTCCGTAAATTATACATACCGGTAGCCTAAGGCATCTATTAAGTCCTTAAAATTCACATCTGTAAGTTTGTATCCTTCCCTAGCAAATGCCAAAACAGCATTGGGCCCAAGCCACACGCTGCCATCAATGCGCGGAGTAAAGTGGACTCCAAGGAAAGGAAAGTTTGGGTCTGGTACCTAGTAAGAAAAAAATAAACATTCTTTTATAGCCGGAATTACTCTCAACGGTGTTCTCTCATAGTCTAACTCGCGCTCTCATGACAATCTGAGGTCACCTAAAATCTTAAACAATAACCGTCAATGACGTTTTACCAAGAGAGGATGAAGGCTGCTTTTTTTTCCACGGTAATCCATCTCATTTCTGAAATCTTAAAGGGGTCCATAAATAGCCAACCTTTTGACGCGAATATTACAAGCAGCTTTAAACGAATTATCATTATCCACGTAAACATCCACGCATGGTAACAGTATCCGTGGAAGAACTGGGTACCATATCTATATAAAAATAACTTAAGAGGGATTACCTCAGTAGTGTTAAATGGGAGATTCACTCTATTACTTTTCATCTTTTCTTGCTTAACAATGCAATTTAAAAACGAAGTTTGTTAGCAAAGAAGTAAGTTTAAGTAATTTGCGATAAGTGATACAACACAAGAATGGACATGGATCTCTGAAAATTTACATCAGACAAAGTAGACAGCAACACTTCTAAATGAACATTGTGCAATAGCCAAAAGAATTTTTGTCAAGGAGACACACTCACCGGGTAAATGTTGCCGTTAACTAAGTAGTTCTTTTCGTCTTTTAACTTGAGGTATTCTCCCCGGAATGGTACAATGCGAGGATCTTCTTTACAGCCAGATTTCTCTGCCAGCCGGTCTGAGTACAGACCTCCGCACGTGACGACATAACGACAGCTAATGGGGGACTGGTAGGGAGAAAAGCAAGGAACGCAATAAATTAAGCTGTATAGAGCTGTGCATTTGCACTGGGTTTGCATTACAACGTGCACAATTGACTTACAAAACTCCACGCACGTGGCATGTGCGGAACGCACGTGTTTTTTTCACGCATCTCGTCGGCTATATGTAATTGCTCTGAGTTTTGATTGGTTAACCAGATTAGATTGTCTGTGTCCTTTGTGATTGGCTAGTCAGAGTAATATTTATTACTTTGGTTTTGGTTTTACGACACTCGGTTGAGAACCACTCTTGCCACAAGGGTATGTTGTATTGTTTAGGGTGGGTCACTTTAAGCCTAAAAAAATTGTCAGCAAAGGATTTGATTCCTAAATGAACTTTCTTCGTTTTTGCCAAGAGTGAATGCGACCATAGTTAGTAGATGATGAGACAAGAGGGTGATAGGGCCAATGACAAAACTCCCATAACTTTTACTTTAAACAGAAGTAATATGTACTTTAGGTAGCAGGGAGAGAAATAAATAATGAATAATTGAATAGGCTTGATAAAAATTTGACAGTCAGTTTCAGAGAGATGCTATAAAACTGCATAAAGGTGAGATACAAGCATGGAAAACAATTGCAGCTGAACATTTTATGTCAACAGCCCAACTACATCAAGATGTTTTTGTACTTGTGGAAAATGCATGCAATTTGAGTAATAAAGATAGCTGAGAAAGCAAAGAAACAAGAAAAAAATCTTACAACATTCTTCCCATGTACAGTAACAGGGTGAGTGTGACCTGAGAAAAAAAGCAGTGTGTTATGGACCACAGCACCTTCTCATTTAAGCACTAACAAAAATGACAAATGGAATACTTCAATTGGGGGGGGGGGGGGAGATAGCTATATCCTATTGGTTTGTAGGTTCTGCCTTGGCCTAAGCCTGTCTTTAACTCTTCAAAAACAAGTGAAAAACCCCACCAAGGCAAAAGCTTGTCTCTGTTTCTGCAGCAAGATTCCTTCACACTCCCCCTGGATCAAATGCTAGTATGGAAGGGGTACCCTGGCTCTGGTACACACTTAAATAGATCTGGATGGAGAGAGGCACTGTGAGAGTAAAGTGCCTTGCCCAAAAAAAAACAACAGAAAAACACTAGCAATTGCTTGGATTAAAACCACTCAATCCAGACTGCTGAATGAATCACGAGTCCATTAGCAATTAGCCCACTCCATCAACCACATAATTTAAGTTCTATGTTACTTAGAAATACTCATAGTTGACCCTGGTTATGTACAGCACTTAATTATAATCAGTAGGAACCTCAAACTGGAGGACGTAAATTCAAAAAAATTTACCTGCTTCCTTTTCTTGAGAACGATTACTTTCTGGGCTACAAGTGAAGTCTGTGACCTATAAGAAGGGTGTTCAAATCAAGTTGTTAATTAACAATAATGATCTTTTTAATTGACAATAATGGCACCTGGAAGTAGATTGATCGTAAGTGACTGACATCGAAAGAAAGGCAAAGGATGAAAAGTTAAATTAAATCAGGAGGAAGGGTATAGACCCATAACAGACCAGATACCTGCCAGGCACTCGAACCACTATGCTACATTGTATGGAGGGATTCATGGTAGGCTATAACATTTATTAGGATCATGTGTGACACTATTACGACTGCATTCTACTATGATCAGCAAAGTCAAAAGTACTGTGTTTGATAAATAATGACAGATGGTAAATTTTAAGCATGGAAAAAGAAATTTTTCAGAAACAAGAACTAAACTAATAATAACTTGGCTCAAGTAAGATGTGTGTCTGACATTTGCTCATATCCTGACCTCATAGCCAGTATAGATATCACCACCAGCCTTCTTGAAGTCATCACCATAACTTCTTGCCACTTCTGCCCAATCTAATATCCCGGTATTGGGTGACAAGATGGCAGACAGACCCTATGAACAACACAAAGACACAAATCCTTTACTACCAACAAAATCTGGCATGTTTTTGTAAAGATATTTATACTGAGCAAAATAACTAAAAAAAAAACGGTATCATGGTATTTTGAGTTATTTTGACCATCGATAAAATTACCTTTAAATTAATGAAAACCTGAAAATAATACTTTAGAAAGATTGGAAAACACCAAAGAGATAATAATAAACCATAAGGGAACAAGGATGGTTAAAGATGGAAAAGATTGACACGGATTACCAACAGTGAAATTGAAAAATTTAGGCCAAATTTTCCAAACCATTTAACAATGACGCAGCTCCTTTAAAACTGACACAAGTTATATCTATTTGCATCCTCTTGGTTCATATCCACTAGATTAAGCGGTGCATAGAAAGTAGAACACGTATATACTAATTAAATAAAAGGAATTCTTCTCAAAACTTTCCCCTCAATTACCACATTTTCACGACTGTCTAAGAAACTTTGAAAGGAAAATTTCCTGCAAGAGCCATCAGCTTGCTTTTGAGTGCACATTTTACAAGCATGCAATCTGAGTGTTTGAACATGGAATATGATATTATGGCAAAATTGGAAAAAATCATTCAATTTTCATTCCTAGGCCCCCACTCTAGCTCTTGCATTCCTGCTCAATAAATAATCCCAACTAGTATTTTGCTTCCAATCTCAAGAGCAAAAAGATGGCCTGTGGACGGACTAAAAGCAATCCCTTTAATATATCCTGAAGATGTTTTTACCTCACAGTATGGTTCTACATCCTTAATTTCTTTCGAGTCCAAAATTTTCAGGTCCTTTACTCCATTTTCCAGGCCACGTTGATACAATTTCTCAAGCTGAGGTAACTCTTTTTTCTCTACAGCCACTATAATCTAGGAAAGTACAACTGAATATTAAGGACGTTCACGACACTGGATGGAACAAATAATTGTCCCCTCAGATTTATACCACTACAGCCTAGCACAGCTGGTCAAGTGCCTGATTTCGAAGCAAGAGAGTGTGGGTTCAAACCCCACCCAGACTGCAAATCAAACAATAGACTGAAGTAATAATTATTCAGGCAATGGTTGTAATCGTAGAGCTATAGAATTCACTGATATATATGACGGTATAGCCATAGAACATAAAGTTCATGATGTAGTTCAAGAGATCGTTAACAAATGAGTTGAGGCGTAGGGCTGAATAAACACTTTTACAACAATAGACAGATCAAAACTGACCAATGAGAGATGACAAACTGTACACGAGTCTTCCAGCCAATTTACCATCACGGCTTAACTGACCAGTCACCTTCAGTGTATTGCACTTATATCAACATCGACTGACAAACACTATTCACTTGACTCTGAAGATGACTTCCTCTCAGATTGTTGAAATGTCAGTCACCAACAACAGTTCTTTTCACAATTACCCTCATTTGGACAATCACACAATATGAACACTCATACTCCTGGATTCAACCCATTTAATATAAAACCAAAAGCTGTTGGTAACTATGGCCAACATGCTGGGATTTTTTTATGTGCAGGCAAGAGAAGTACAAAGTGATTGCAATTGGTGATTGACACATAGAAGGGTAGTGCTCTACAAATAAAGCGTTTATGGCTATTTGAGCTTCATTAAACAGTCAGAAGTTGTTTGCTAGTGACTGCCTAGCTAATATGATAGTCTGCTAAACAAAGCTTTGTTTTACAAAAAACATGACTAGAGAAGAAAAGTTCAAGACTTACCTAGGGAGTTCACTGTGTCAAGTGTTCTTGGGTAGAATTATTAAACCACTGAACTAGTCTCCTCATTCATCTCCTTATATTAAACTAGCTACATTGGGTTTTATTACGGACTACTACCAGGCAAAAAGATCAGCTGTGAGGATAAATTTGCCTGCCTGGTTTGACTATCTAGAGAAAGTTTATCTTGCACAGAACTTCAGTTAAAGAAAGTTTTGCCTGCCTGTTTATGTAGAAACCAGTTGCCTCCTTGCTAAAAGCATTATATAACCCCCAATTGTTATTAAATTTGCGAGTATGGGATGTCAAAGAATCCAGAGCACTGTTTGAAAAAATAGTATTGAAATTGACAATGTCCATTCTCAAGTATTTAAAACATTTTAATTATTGATTACAATTAGTTAATGATCTTCTCAAAAAAGGAACATGAACATAATCTCATTTTTAAAAGTGTAATTGTTACTTATGGCATACTTTTCCACACTTCTTGTAAGGGATTTTCTTTTCATCACAGTATTTGTATGTTAGATCCAATCCCTCTACACATAGCTTGGCCTTCAGGGAGCCCGGAGTATAGTAGATACCACAATGAATGACTCCACTGTTCTTGCCAGACTGGTGCAGAGCTAACATACAAAGGAGTGAATTTAAAGCAAATTAATTAAAACAAAATAATGTCAATACAAAATATTAATTTAAAATTTATGAAAGGTTAACAACATAGCTTAAG
>JAHPZR010050889.1:15000-16455 GCA_019787425.1 Platygyra sinensis | reverse complement strand
TGGTGTCCGTATTAACCGGGTTTCACTGTAATTTTTTTCCTTGTTGTTTGCATTGCCTTCTAATGTCATTTCAGTTTTTAGCGCGGGGTATCCAAACATGCATAAACATTGATGAATTAATGCAAGAGACCATGATGCTACTATTCGATTGGTAACTTGTCTTTTTCACATTTAGTCAAAAGATTCTAACTTGAGTGGTTTGAGGTTTGCAGAAAGTATTAATTCCATTCCTACAAGCGGGTGCTATCCAAATTGCTACGCACCTAATTACACTAAAATTCACACCCGTTCACGCGCCTAACAGAAACTTGGGAACTTTTACAATCATATTATCCTCAGCAAGAATATTTCAATCCCGGCAAAAAAAAGTACGTTTTAACTTGAGTTCTAGGACAGAGAGGATCAAACATCATTCAGCAAGTGCCTGAATGGAACAATAGGCTGATGTCGAGTTACATTTACGCAAAAGGAGGGCGACCCTCTGTCAAGAAACAGCTGTGGAGCTGCGTACAACTTGTCGAATACGACATGATTTCTCAGTATTGGTGGCGCCTCCTGCTTGATCCTCGCTATAAATTCACGCGATATTGCCGTCATATTTTTGGCAGACCTATCATATTTTCGATGTTTGGGATTGCCAGCTGTGACAGGAGCAAACAGAAGTGCTTGGCCGCCAAATTTGACTTCGACAGCTATCATAGTGTCTCTGTTACAGCAAAACATGCATCCGCGTTCATATTGAGTTGGATAAGGGAGGACATGTTCAACAGCTTTATGGTGGAAAGCGTTAAAGATGGCGTCGAAAAATACAGTAGGAAGAACGAGAGATGTTTCATTAATACCGCATAATTCTCTCCTTTTCTTTATGACAGTGCTTGCTCCATGATGGACCTTGTAATCCAACACACCCACTGCTGGCTCGTAATCTAGCAGCCAATTTTCCACAGCTCGGAACGGCGACATCTTAGTCATGTTGGTGGGTGTAAACTCGTTGTACCTGAGGATGGTGTCGTCGTTTATAAATATGTAATAATGATAGCCTGGCCGTCTATCCAATGCGGCAAAAAATAGCACATTTTGTCCTGATGCAAAGAGAGTGTTTGGATCAAACAAATAAGTGATGTGCGCTACATTGTTTTCTTGGCACTTGGCTCGGAAACTTAGTACGATCACATCACAGTTACAGGTCTCTGGATCGCCAATCTGAGAAGAAGAAGCCAAGTTGTGAGGAAGGCATTGCTCGGTTTCCGTGAGATAAATGAATGGCTTTTGAGTTGAAACTTTTCGTTGCTGTATAATCGAAATGCGTCGAGTTATGGACGAAAAATAGAGTTGAAGAATATAAGTCAGTGTTCTCAGTAAATCTGATCATGTCTTGGATGGTTCCTTTAGTATAAAATATCATGCCAGCGATTACAACTGAAATCAAAGCCACTGCAATGAAAAAAGCTTTCT
>JAHPZR010050889.1:5000-12500 GCA_019787425.1 Platygyra sinensis | reverse complement strand
TTTTAATACAGAAAACGATTAACGGCGAATTACGAAAATCGCCTATGTCAAAATTTTATTAGAACCATGTTGACAGAAGGGACTTAATGTCATTTCTTAGCGTGCGAAATAATTTCAACAACGTTTAATGATTTTGAGTGTATGTTGTAGAAAGCAGATTAAGACATCAAGATTATCAAGCTGATTTCGCTTGCATGAACTTTGGGCTACAGCTTACCTGGACGTGGTTAACGTTTTCAGCAGTCATGATTTCTGCTCCAGATGGGTTGTTCAAAGTCATAATAGCATGTTGTATACACCAAAAAGGAAGGCTATCCATCTCCTGGTGTCTGAAATAGTTCTTTGTAGCACGACACCGTATTCAGTTCGTCGCTGAATTCCATGTGAATTTCTTCCAGTCCTGCCAAATGAAAACGAAGGCGACTCGCTCGATTGATTGTCACACGCAGTCCTCGCTAAATAGAGTTTCCTTCGTCTTAAGTTTCTTCAAATTCCACTTCTTACCGTTTGTTGAATTACTGAACAAAGATCTCTTGCCTCAAAAACTAAGGTAAGTTCTAACCGATCGCAAAAACGCCGTGAACGAATCTTCTCACCTATCAAATCTGGCGGTAAACCGGCAAAATCAAAGAATTTTCGTAAGGTACGTCATGTACGGGTCCATGTATAGTCTTCCAGGGGCAAAGCCGCTGACATTCTGACACGCTATGAGCCTTAAAACGAACACAATTTGCGAAACAACAACTACATGTACTGACAGGGTCATTTTGGTCTCATGAATGCTCAAACACATTATTCTGCCGATTCCTGCTTACGAACACGTTTTACCTCGATACATAAAGATTAAAGGGAAATTTCGAGGGAAAACACTGACCTGATGGTCTTTGCCCCAGTCTAAACGTGCATTGCGTAAAAACCATCATTGAGCTCTTAATTGTATACGAAATTTTCCATGAAACGAATTTAATATATGATTTGTATTTTGAAATTTTACTGACAACGAGACTTGAAAAAATATTGGTTGGTAAATTTCGTTGAAGGCACTCTTTACAATTACGCATGCGCTGATGCTTTCGGATTAACAGCGGTAACCACTATGATGGAAATTCACTAGTCCGTCTAAAGAAATAGATTTTGCAACATTGAACCCAACATGCTAAAAGATCGGCCAGAGTTCAAGGTTTGCATCAAATACGCGGCAGCGTTAAGTGGGTTTGGGCCCGGTGCGAGTCATCCCATGCAACTGATCCTAGGGCATTCCGCTCTCAAGCTTTGCGAAATTGGTGAGTTGCGCCTCCACGTAGGTCGGTGAGATGTCAGGAATGTTCCGCTGCGATGTTTTTTTTTTCCTCCGCTTATACGTTCGCTATAAATGACCAACTGAAAGTTTCAAAGCGAAAACGAAGGAGCGGTTAGTAAATGATCAGAGGCTATTTTTGTTTGCTCAGTTGAGTTGCGGTAAGAGATGCGCGAACGCAAGCTGAGCGTGTTGCTAGCAGAAGGTCATATGTAAATTCCTTCTGGCTTGAAAACAAACCTTTTGAAAGTGCTTCTTTGTTTACAAGTTTTTATGACTGCGGCGTGATCGAAGGAACGTTTGCGCGAACTAAAACGTCCTTCAGTGATTTTTCCTTCCTGTAAGATACAATTGATGGATGGTTAAAGATATGTGCAAGTCTAGGTTGCTGTTGAATAATATGTAAGTGTTTAATGAGAATCTTTTTCTTAAGATTCGGTGTAACCGGTTTATAATATAAGTAGAAACAAACGGTAAAATTTCTTTCGCCTTCTTTGTTTTGTTACTATTAACTGTCGTAAAATGTAATTCCAAGATCAGATTGGTTGTGTATAATAAAATTATGTGATAAAATACTGTTCTTGTTTTGGTGCCAAACAGCTATTTTGTTATCCCTCAGCCAGTCTTTTCCGAAGTGATAAAAATGCTATTCAGTTAGCATTTTGTTATTGCTGTTGTAACGTTGTTTTTGCTGTTTGCTTGTTTTTTTTTCCTTGCAATTACAGTCTGGATTAAGGAAGTGCAGATGCCTTTCCGTGATCTGTAAAGTATCGTAAAGATGCATAATGTGAGTGAAAAGAGCTACAGTGTGTCTATAGTAAAGACTGATATGAATTTTAAGACTTGTGCCTCCATGCAAGATTCTGAACAGAATACATTCGATGGCATTAACAAAATAGTGTAAGTTCAGTGTAGATCTTCGCACCTTGTTGACTTGAACATTCTGAAGCGACCAAACGAAATGCAAGTCAGAAAAATTTAGTTTCGGGTAAAGATAAATGAGCTCCGTCAATTAATTGGCTTATTACACCGCACATGACGTACCCAGGCCATAATTTTTCCTCACACGCCACAGCGTATGTATCAGGAAAATGGCACTCTCCGACACGTCACGTTTCTTCAAACGTCACCGTTCTGATCTAGGACACGCCGAGTGTCGAGGAATTTCACGGCCCCGTAAATTCCACGAAATTACTCATTTCACGCAGTGTGTCTCATTTCGCCTAACTGGCTCACATAACACAAACATACCTTTCCAGTGAAGTGTCCAGTAATATAGTGATTTTATGGTTTCAATTACTGAAAAGTTAAATTTACTCACTTAAATGCCCATTTAATGAGCCTAAACAAAATCACAAATACACAACATATTTACTGTTTACCTAAATGCATTTAAATCTTCTGACAAAATTAATGTACGTTTAAGGGAGACTAAAACCTGACTATGATTAAGCCGTCAATTTAAGTCACGTTTCTGGTAATTAAACATGACTTAAATATGGCCATGGATTATCTAACTGTTTAATATAGATTAAATGTGACTAAAATGTGGCTTTTAGCCTTGTGTAACGACTGGATTTTTTTAAATAGACAAAAACCTTTATTTAAGCCTTGTTTTTAACCAGCCCCGTTGCCATGGCAACAGCACACACATTAGTCAAAATGCGAGAATAAATATTTTTGTGGTTAACCTTGACTCTTGCAAAAAATGGACGCCAAAGAATAAACAGTTTAAAAGTTCTGGTGAATTAGGCATAGGCACTTGAAAACTGTGTTTGGACACCTTAAAGTAATGAAGAAAGAAGAAGTACACTTATTTTTCTGTGTTCTTGAGCAAGACGCTATTCTCTCAAAGTGCCTCTCTCCACCTAGGTGGTACCCTAGGCCGGCGGTACCGTTCCACTTAATTCTGCGGTTATGCTACCCTGGGTGCCAGAGGGTTTTTTTTTTCTTAGCAAAGATGCGATTGTGAGCGGCGAAGCCGCGATCGGGATCCTAGCGAGAGAGCAAAAAAAAATCTTATCACACCTCATCAAAGTGGCGGACAACTGAGTCATGCCGCCGACCAATGAAACACAAGCTTCGGACCCCTCGAGTGCCCGCAGCAAAAATAGCCCATTGAATTCACGGAAAGTTGTGCAGTCGCAGTCGAACATCGTCGAATAGTGATTGCGGCGAAAGAATTGGGCAGTTAAATCAAGGAGAAAAGCTTCTGTAAAAACAATGACGAGAAAAGGCACTAGCCAGCGAAAGGTCAGGAAAGTTATGGCGACCACCAGAGAACCAAACAACCAGTGAACCGAGCGCGATCAATAAAAAATAAAACGTGATCGCCGCAATGAATTCGCTTCATTTTTAAGTTCTGTGCTTGAATGTATTTCAATTCCAGCTGAACAGAAATGTCTTTCATAGATATGGTGACAAATTCTATGTTAGAAGTTTGGAATCTAGTGTGGACAAAGCGTCAAACGGAGCAAGCCACAACGAAGGATTCGTCATTTATGATTATTGTATTTGGGAACAACAGTTCGCCTTTTTCCTTTTTCTTCGGCCCGGGTTTCTTACGAGATTTTAACCAAGGCATCCTCTCTCTTTTCGATGAATTCATAATGTAAGTTTTCACGGATCCTACATTGAAAAATTCACTGACACCAACGGCCTGAACAACGCGAACAGCACAATGTAAACTAAATATGCAAAAAACGTTATGCCGATACATTGCACGGAATTGAACTCGGGAGCTCTCTGTGGGGTCGCAATAGTTTGCTGAAAATAATATGATGTACAAACAAATGATCAACTCGTGAATTGGCATTTCTTGGCCATTTATACTGTGGCGGTTTTAAGAGAGACTCAAATAAAAGTTAATTGTTGCCAAGAGATCTACTCGCTGTGATGGTGAAAGCAAGAGGGAATATTTGAGAATTTGATCAATCTTTTATACTGACGGACATATCACACTCTTTAACATGATTGGCTGTTATGTCACATGACAGACCACCATCGGATCAACAAATATAACATCATGCCTTGGCTTGATGTGTTTGTTTTTGTAATTAAAGTCCCAGATAAGATTTGCCGCGAAAAATTCACGGGCGCTAGATGTGTTTAATGGGATTATAACGCCTTTAGTCATTTATTAACTTTTCTCCAAATAGTTTTTCCCCGATATCTCGCGATCATTGGATGATTTTAATTTTTTTTTTTCACCAAACTTTAAATCGATCAGTTTTAGCTATATCAGGAACAAAGAAAAAAATTTCGCAAAATTTGGCCTTTGACGGTCTACAGTAACCTTAAGCCTAATCAATAATTTCAGTTTTTTCAGAGCGGAAAAACGTACTGCGCAGACGTAGTCGAGGGTTTGCATAACTTTCGAAAATACTCCTAACCCTCCGATTGTTAAGATGTGAGTCACTGTGAACACGGAAAAAGTGCTCTATTATTTTATTTTTATAAAATGATTCTTAAAAATACGCCGAAATCTGAAACGTCACACCAGTGGCTACATACTCTCATCTAATCACACCTATCGACCGATGAGAGCGCGAGTAGTGGCTCAGTTATTTTATAAAATACATCCTCAGACTAAGGTGACATACGGGTAGCAGAAATTTAAATACTGCAGTTGGTACATTAGCATTATTAAGCACGTGAAAATACAAAACAAAGATGATACTATTAAGAGCATGGGCATAGTTGCCTACTGTTCAAAGATGGTGTTGAACGCTTGATATGGTGAGCTTCTTTGTATATTAATATTGAACACTTGATTACTGGTCCCGAGGGGAACAGCGAATTTTGTTTCCCGAGAACCTCAATGTTTCCCGAGACGAAGTCGAGGGAAACATTGAGATTCGAGGGAAACAAAATTCACTGTTCCCCAAGGGACCAGTCATTAAGTGATTTGTTATATAGCAAAACAAAACAAACACAAATTTTGAAAAACGCACTGAGATTCCAGCGACAACATCAGGCCACCTCTGATCACGTACAACAGCGGTCAACATTTCGCGGGTAACAGTGAACTGTTTCCCGTTTGACGTCATAGTTTTCACAATGTTGCCCGCTCATGGCATTTGGCGGGAAACAGTTTCATTGTTAGATGTCATGTGACCATGAACTAGCCAATGAATGGGCGCGCTGAAGCGAGAAAAACGCCAGCTATATAACAAATTCCAGTTATCATGGTTGTCTATTTTTTGTGTGACCAAGCACGATTTGGGTGAGCAAAACTCACTAACACGTGATCAGGTCGTGCTCCTTGAAACCGCGACAAATTTGTGAGCCAGCCGGCGTAAAGCAAACGATTTCTTCGCAGTTTTTCTAGTTTTGAGTTGGGAGGTATAACAAAACCCTTAATGACTGGTCCCGCGGGAAACTGAGTTTTGTTTCCCCTCGACCTGAATGTTTCCTGAGGCGAAGCCGAAGGAAACATTGAGAGCCTCGGAGAACAAAACTCAGTGTTTCCCTTGGAGTCAGTCATTAAGTGCTTATTAATCTGTAAAGAAGCCATTAAAATCCATTTTATCATTTATATGATCGAGCTAGACGGCACGATGCGCTAATGATTTTTGTTTCCAAGTGATCGCGGCATCCAGTAACTATTTTATTGAATTTTCTCATTTCCACAAGTACAGCATAATCATTCAGAAACACTCCACTCGGCCTCTTGCTAAACCTGACTTCTCCGGCTGTGATTTGTTAAACACGACAGTGAAATGAAGATTAAGAAAGCTTTTTTCATTGCAGTGGCTTTGATTTCAGTTGTAATCGCTGGCATGATATTTTATACTAAAGGAACCATCCAAGACATGATCAGATTTACTGAGAACACTGACTTATATTCTTCAACTCTATTTTTCGTCCATAACTCGACGCATTTCGATTATACAGCAACGAAAAGTTCAACTCAAAAGCCATTCATTTATCTCACGGAAACCGAGCAATGCCTTCCTCACAACTTGGCTTCTTCTTCTCAGATTGGCGATCCAGAGACCTGTAACTGTGATGTGATCGTACTAAGTTTCCGAGCCAAGTGCCAAGAAAACAATGTAGCGCACATCACTTATTTGTTTGATCCAAACACTCTCTTTGCATCAGGACAAAATGTGCTATTTTTTGCCGCATTGGATAGACGGCCAGGCTATCATTATTACATATTTATAAACGACGACACCATCCTCAGGTACAACGAGTTTACACCCACCAACATGACTAAGATGTCGCCGTTCCGAGCTGTGGAAAATTGGCTGCTAGATTACGAGCCAGCAGTGGGTGTGTTGGATTACAAGGTCCATCATGGAGCAAGCACTGTCATAAAGAAAAGGAGAGAATTATGCGGTATTAATGAAACATCTCTCGTTCTTCCTACTGTATTTTTCGACGCCATCTTTAACGCTTTCCACCATAAAGCTGTTGAACATGTCCTCCCTTATCCAACTCAATATGAACGCGGATGCATGTTTTGCTGTAACAGAGACACTATGATAGCTGTCGAAGTCAAATTTGGCGGCCAAGCACTTCTGTTTGCTCCTGTCACAGCTGGCAATCCCAAACATCGAAAATATGATAGGTCTGCCAAAAATATGACGGCAATATCGCGTGAATTTATAGCGAGGATCAAGCAGGAGGCGCCACCAATACTGAGAAATCATGTCGTATTCGACAAGTTGTACGCAGCTCCACAGCTGTTTCTTGACAGAGGGTCGCCCTCCTTTTGCGTAAATGTAACTCGACATCAGCCTATTGTTCCATTCAGGCACTTGCTGAATGATGTTTGATCCTCTCTGTCCTAGAACTCAAGTTAAAACGTACTTTTTTTTGCCGGGATTGAAATATTCTTGCTGAGGATAATATGATTGTAAAAGTTCCCAAGTTTCTGTTAGGCGCGTGAACGGGTGTGAATTTTAGTGTAATTAGGTGCGTAGCAATTTGGATAGCACCCGCTTGTAGGAATGGAATTAATACTTTCTGCAAACCTCAAACCACTCAAGTTAGAATCTTTTGACTAAATGTGAAAAAGACAAGTTACCAATCGAATAGTAGCATCATGGTCTCTTGCATTAATTCATCAATGTTTATGCATGTTTGGATACCCCGCGCTAAAAACTGAAATGACATTAGAAGGCAATGCAAACAACAAGGAAAAAAATTACAGTGAAACCCGGTTAATACGGACACCAAAGGGACATGCCATAGTG
>JAHPZR010050888.1:25000-27500 GCA_019787425.1 Platygyra sinensis | reverse complement strand
GGGCAGATAATGCTTTTCACCAGGTAAAGCTTTCCTCTGAATGTTATAACCACTGGATGTGATTTATCTGGAGAATGACAATTATCTGCAATTATTTTTGAAAATCTAACTTAAGGTAGAGAGAAAACGAAATTCAATCTTACTGTGTAAACTTCACCAATGCCTCACAAAGTCCAATATTCTTGATTTTCTTGTCTAAGTCTTCTCCAGTTGGGATGTAAAGAACTATCTTTTCTTTTTCCTGTTGAAAATGAAAAAGTAAGCTTTGGGCAAAGTGATCAATACTGCCTGAGCCTATCCTGGTTTCCCAAGCATTAAGCAACTAGCTAAAGGAGTCTTTCTACTTCTCCCTGGGTGGGATGCTAGTCCATCACAGATTTTATATCTCCCGTGAGCAGGCACACCCTGGAGTCACACACATGAGCAGTGAAGAGCAATGCAATCTGTCGGGAAGGAGTCTGGTAAAGAGGTGCTTCTCCTGGTGCTTCTTGTGGCTTCGCCGCTTGATTTCGTGCTCACTGATACTCCTTGCGCACTTGCTGACAACTTTGCAGGCTAGTTGGTTGTCATTACTGTATATGCCTGGATAGAGAGAAGCTTAGCACTATGCAACAACAGGAAGTAAAGAGTCATGAATTCCTAAGAAAACTATATGCAATGAGCCAACCAGAATTCTAAATCAAAACCAAACCCCTAAATCTGGAGTCCAGCTAACTAACCATCGTATCGCATCAATCATGCACAGCATTTTACATAGATTACACCAAGGGTCTTTAGTGAGCATTTCAAACACGTGGCATGATGGCAAACTTCAGGGTTTACACTTTTCTGAACTAAAAATTCACAGGCTTTTCCAGGACATAACTCCAATTTTCAAGGACTCCATCCACCTTTATACTTCTTCCACTATGTGGACAATTTCTCATCAAACATTTTGGAAGTTTCTGTCATTTTCTTTCAATTTCAAGGGTTTTCAAGGACCCAATTTAGGGCTTGTTTTTAACCCTAGCTGAAGGGCAAAAGATAGCCCTGGTTTAAGAGCAAAATTTCACATGTAGGGTAACCCTACAACACAAGACAACTTAATGTGCGGTTACACTCGAAGGACCTGGGTAGGCAGGTTAACGCTACCTGGAGTGTTACCCTTTCTGCCAGGGTAGCCCAAGCACGCAGATAGGGAAAACCACCTACCCGGGTGACCCTAGCTGCCTGTAAATATGACGAAGAAAAAGGAGGAAATGTGTGAATGCTAACCCACCTGCTAGGGTAACCCTCTCTCCTCATAAACAGGCCCTTACTTTTCACTGACTTTCAAAACCTTGAATTTTGATTTTCAAATTCAAGGACTTTCAAGGTGTATTTGATCCCAAGCATATTTATAGTCATAGTCTTTGGCATACATAGGTATGCGTCCCAGGGAGGACTCCAAGATGAAAAGGATGGGGTACTCATCAGAAATTTTAGAAAGAACCCCTAAGAGGTACCTGCACCCTGTTTTGTTGGTGTGGCTTGAGTTTTTTTCACGCTCAAGGGGTACCAATTCTGAAGCACACCTTAACTGACAACAGCATTTTTTGGCTCAATACCCTAGAAGGTACTGCGAAAGCTTCTCCTGCTGAAGACCACAAGAGGTACCAATTCACTTTTTTAACCACCGAAGCACCCCTGTCCCTTTTTAATTGGATTTTCCCATCCCAGGGTATGTGCAGGCAGTGTCAGTTGCATGCAAACAGCCTTCTTTGGTGTAGAATTTTGAAAGTCCTGGAATATCTTCAGAATGAGCGGCATGGAATGTAGCCAAGGGGACCTGCACATTTTGATCTGAAAAGGAAGTGGGGGGGGGGGGGGGGGATCAGATGGGGATCAGATGGGCCCATATCCTTGAATTGTGGACAATAAAATAAGAATTGGAATCCAAAATGACATATGCCAATATACTATTTACGATTGCCAGTGCGCTAGCTAATATTCAGCACAGTATTCATGACAAGTAAAAACCAACAAAAAGAAATAATGGAGATTTTCCTAAACGTAACC
Organism: Platygyra sinensis; assembly: GCA_019787425.1. Taxonomy (NCBI): domain Eukaryota; kingdom Metazoa; phylum Cnidaria; class Anthozoa; order Scleractinia; family Merulinidae; genus Platygyra; species Platygyra sinensis. The sequence goes on along the minus strand of JAHPZR010050888.1, from coordinate 25,463 downwards.
TTTCTTGAATTAAATAAGAATGCTGCTGTTACAGACAGAGATTTTAAAATAGTATATTAACTTGTCAGGCGTCCAGATCTGCAGCGTCGAGAATTCGAAGTATCCTTTGTCGTTTGTACAGCTTGGTACGTTTCTAAAGCTAAACAAGACACTGATTTGTTCCAGCAATAAATGCCGATATAAAGGTTACCAGGTATTGTAGCTATCAAAAATCATCGTCCTTTAAAATTATAACACATACCATCCCTTCCTTTGGACCAAAAGTAGAATTGTAAATAAAGAAATTGACAAGACTGGGAGATGTTTTCATGGCTGCCATCTTGATTTTTATGACAGTTTTTATGCATAATACATGACGAGATTTTGTCAAATGAGAAATTCCGCTGACAATTTCCGACTACGGATCAAAACATCCAAGATGGCGGCCTCCAGGGAGGTGTCCGTGTTATTTTCCAGCCTCGAA
>JAHPZR010050888.1:10000-20000 GCA_019787425.1 Platygyra sinensis | reverse complement strand
ACATTTTTTTTTTGACTTGCTACACTGTAAATAAAACTAGACTCTTTCTCCAAATGTTTGAAAGCAATGAAGAAAATTTCAATTATGAGTGGGACAAAGGGATTTATTTATAATGACATGTACATGACTGTACCAAACCATCCATGACACAAACAAATAATCTGATTGTGTTTTTGTGCACGTCCTTGAGATCGAAGTGTCTCTTTTCTAATAAATGCTATTTATTGTTTTACATCATTGACAGAATTTTTTGTCTTACCCTTGTAGTTATTTTGTGACTTCTGTCAAGTTCCTAGAGGTACTTTTATCAGGTTTAATACTCAAAACAAAATGCCACAAAACACTTATACCTCTCCAGATTTCCTTATGTGACTATGGACGGGACTCACTTGGGAAAGAATTCCGTCTCCTGCTGAACAGGCACAGCAAACCAGTTCCTGTAGAGATGATCCTGGCACTGATTGAGAATGAACAAGGTAGTAGAAAGTCAGTCCCTGGTCCTCTGTTGCTCTCCAAAAATGCAAGTCATAGCTTCTAGCAATATAAGGTTAATCTCCTTTAAAAACATGGAAAGGGCCGGTTCTAGATGTATTTTTGCCCCCGCAGGGTTTTGGCCCAGGGGCCAAAACCGAGGAGGCATTATAGTCTCCCCCACGTATACGTATAAAGAATGTGTGAAATATTGGTGTAGTTTGAAGAAACTAGGCGCGCACGGTGGTCCCGGTTAATTTTTCGGTCAGCTCGCAAGGCAATGCTACATGGGTAATTCTTTCAACCACGAACACGAACCTAGGAGATCGAGGAAGATACTATTTGCTGCACAAAGGGAGAGGAAGATATTTGTCAAAATATAATTTAGGGCGGGTATCTGTCACCACAGTGATTTTTTCATATCTTGAATTCAAAGGTTATTCAGGAGTACCAGATTGAACTGTTTGGTACAGAAGTTGATTTGTTGGACACACAATCAGCAACGGGGTCAACTGACTCCACCCAAACACCACACGTATAAAGATCACGTTTATTTGGATCGCTTATTTTTACTGAGTAATCTTGCGTGGCAAAGAGCCTATGTGACGGCTGGGTTTACTGGCAGGGATCCAAATGTAAATGTTTGCGGCAGTTTCGTTGATGAGAAAAAGCATAGCTCTAATTTACATATATGGCGACAGTGATGCAATAAGTACTTCTGTTTACATCTCGGAAAAAATCTCGGCTTCTGTTCTGCTTTCGAGATATGTTTGCTCTTAGAGTCCTCGCATATCAAGACAAATGGTTGGTTTCAGTTTCAAACTAGAACAACAATGCAGAGTGGTTTGATATTTTTTTCCAGAATGCACTTCGTGAGAGTATTATGTAAAGAATATCATGTGATAGACTGAGCTAAACAGAATGTGTTGGTTTAGTTAACTTACATGTAGTTGTTTCTTTGGATCACCTTAAGATAAGATGCCCAAGTTATTTGAACAGTATATTATTAAGTGATATACATGTAGCTTACAAAAAAAATATAAAATTTCAGTTCGTACAATAAATAATAGTTTCCTTATACACAGTGGAATTTTGATAAGAATATTATACCGTTGACGGATAATATAGAAGCGGGGGCAGATTTAGTGAGAACTATTACTAGTAATTAAATAGATATCAATAACTTGTCTTGTGAGCAATTTTTGTCTCTTTTTTGCATTATTAAATATTAAATAAAATGTAGATAATATAAAACATTGTTAGTAACAAGTATTTTTAGAAGTTTCTTATTGGCCAGTTTTCCTTCACTCAACTAGTTATTTATTGAGGAATGAAGCTCTGTTATGTATATATTTTTATAAAGATCATAGTACCTTGTTTCTTGCACAGTTCACAAAGTGAAACTGGCCAGTGAAACTTTCTTTTCAGAATTTAAATATGTATGACTGTGAGTTTACTTTCTTTAGACACTCCAAAGGAAAATGTCAAGCTAGAACATTTGTCAGGTCTGTGATGACATCATGTTGCCCTTAGCAAGAGTTATGTTATGTCAAAATAAAATATAATATTTATTAGACTTAAATGTTGCAGTTCCTAAAGACTGAGTTAAATTCAAATGTTTTTAATAGACGAAGCATGAAAACTACACAATAATAACTGGAATTAATGGGATCCATCAATCATGCATGTTATCGACAGATCAGATCAAAATCCACCAATCACAGCCCGCTAGCATGACGTAAAGAAGGTCTGAAGGTCACACTAGTGGCTGTGATGGGTGGTTTTCGATCCGATCAGTCGATAACACTCAATACTGACGGAAATTTTGGAAACCTTTCCGTGGGTGTTTTGTTTCTCAAAGTCGCGTATCAATGAAAACGGTGGTAAGAATAACATTTAAAAAAAAAACACTTGTTAAAGTTTGTCCACTTAATTAAGTGTGATATAACAGCTGCAAGGATGGTCATTCTGGTTTGCCTGTTTAATGTTAGCTCTCAGTGATTGGAACTGTTGTACACTGTACGACATCTTTTTGTGGTATCTTGAAGTTGAATAATAATTATAATATTATTATAATTGTGATTGTTACTTGGAAATGCCATTATCTTTATCTTATCTTATCTTATCATGCCATCATTATATTTCTTTCACATGGAATGTACAAAATTTTCTCTTTTCATTGTTTGCAGAAAGAGTTTTGGAAGATTTATGCACCATAACACATTGGTTAAATGGACCTGGTAAAGATGATTCTACAGGTTTGTGAGTTTCATTTGGGAAAAATATTTCAAGAATCGTCTGTTAGTAAGATATTTTAGGATAATCTTAGGGATAATAGTAAAGGTCTTAGTGAAGATCCTTGATTATCTTGAAAGCAAATGTGTCCCGAAAGCACAAAAACCTGAATCATTGATATTTTACAGAGGTTGTTGTACTCTGCTGGGAAGGCATATGATTGATCATAGATGATTCTTTCAAAGGCCTTGGTCACAACTGAGATCACCAATATTGGACGATATTTTTTTAGATTGTCCCGATTGGCTTCTTTAAGAGGTGGTACTTTGACTTATTGACTTGTCAACCATATCACAGACAGGGACTTAATGAATGCAAAATTATGGAAAGAGCACCTCAAAATTAGTGATGTGACCAATCTTGTGTAGAATTGAAGCGAGCATATATTAAGGGCCTGTTTACAAGAAGTGAGGGTACAGGTATACTTAAAAGATCCTTAAAATTCTTGACAAAGTATCCACAGCCCAAGGTTTTGCAAGCAGGTTCTTATAATCTTGAGAGTCTTAGCTAAGATCATTGTGGGATTGCCACAAAGTTTGTTAACTTGTTAATGCATTTGTCTATCCTGATTTGTCCACCCTGACCTTCACTCAGTGCAAGTGCGTTTGTTACATGTAAATGTCCTACCCTTCTGTATCTGTGCTTAGTCAATAAACTAAGATATTTCCATTTAAAGCAATGTCCACAGCACAAATTGTGTACAAATGGACTTTATGCCCACAGTTAATGGCATTGCACATCTTATTATTTTAAGAGCCATTTTTGAGTTATTTTTTTGTAAAAAAAATACCTCTTAGTCGGCGCATCGAGTATGTTGTGTACAGGTCAATGGATCAGTGAGTGAGTCAGTGAGAGATGTATGTATGTCACACCAATAAGATGGGATCTACTATAAACAGCCAATCAAATTTCTTGTTTTAAAAGTAAATGGTACACGAGAAGATTTGATTCCGATACAGTTCAGAACTGCCATATTTATTCTTCTATAAAAGAAGAGGAAGTATTCATATATTGAGTTTACTTCGGCATTTTCTGTGGGTTAGGCTGAGGATTTTAATTATGGACGAGATGAATGTTGAGGTTTGAAACAGTGCGTGAGCTAGTTGTATGCAAATGGACGAGATGTTTTGATTTTTAGTTACAAATGGTAACTTGATATTTTGTTTTTCAAAGGAGTAAATTTAATTAGACGTCACGCATCGTTGCTTCTAGTTCTTAGGAAATGTTTTAGAGGAGACGAGACTATTTTGATTTGAAAAAGTTCGAACGTTTACGATAGGGACAGGTTGCGATTGTTGTGTTCTTGTTGCGTGCAAATATAACGAGATATTTTTATTTTTTAGTTACAAAGGGTAATTTGACACTTTTGTGTTTCACAAGGGAGTAAATTCAATTAGAGCTGGCAAATCATCACCACTTGTTCCCACGAGATGCTTGCTATTTTTAGTTACAAATGGTAACTTGATATTTTTGTTTTTCACAAGGAGTAAATTCAATTAGACGTCACGCATCATTGCTTCTAGTTCTAAGGAAATGTTTTAGAGGAGACGAGACAATTTTGATTTGAAAGAGTTCGAACGTTTACAATAGGTAGAGAGAACGATTGTTTTGTTCTTGTTGCACGCAAATATAACGAGATATTTTTATTTTTTAGTTACAAAGGGTAATTTGACACTTTTGTTTTTCACAAGGGAGTAAATTCAATTAGAGCTGGCAAATCATCACCACTTGTTCCCACGAGATGCTAGCTATTTTTAGTTACAAATGGTAATTTGACTCTTTTGTTTTTCATATCGGAGTAAATTAAATTAAACTTTCAACGTGTCAGAACGGTTTTTTCTCTTTCTTTCTATTTTCGATGAAGAAGTGTTTGTGTAAAAAAAGTAAATTTATGACTCATATAAAATGCGAAAAGGTCTCTTAACTTGAGTATTTTGAGCAAAATTCCTCTTGGGGGTTGGAAGGGCTATGTGATCGATGAGTGAGGGAGTTATGCATGTGCGTGTGTCACACCAATCACGGTGTGGGTATCAAAGAAGGAATCAAATTGCCTGTTAGAAAATAAGATGGTACCTACATTAATCTGGAGCAATGTCGGATTATTGTACATTGTTCAGTCAAACATTTGATGGCTTACTATTTAGCCATCTTACCATTACCGATGTAACATGGTATGTACATCATAAATTCCCAGTTTCTTTCTTGCTGTACATCGCAACCAAAATACCTTAACTAAATCGTTACTGTAAACAGTTCTACGAATGCTCCTATCACGAAAAAAAAAAAACTCTTGCACGCTTTGCGTGCCTATGTTTACTACAGTCAGGGCTCTTATAAGATTTTATTATAAATAGTGGTTGGATTTTGAAGGTTCTAGTTTATTATATTAAGGTATCATGGTAGGTGAATTGACAGTGTTTGGAAATCGCGCTCTTACGCTGGCGCTTTGAAAGAAAGCCCCATCAACCTATACATTTTCTGAAAGCTTAATAGTTATAGAATACAATCATTTTTGAAATTTCCCAAAACATTATTGTCGCAGCGATATGAAAAAAATACCCAGAAACACTGCTTCACTTAAACTGGTTCACTTCCAAGGGTGAATTATCAGAGCGGTGCGATTAACATAGGAAATGTTTTCTCACACATCACCCTCAAAAAGGGTGTCGGCAATTTTGCAGATGTGGTTTGGTGTTTTTTCTACACCCTCCTTAAGTTTGATGTTCTGAATGCGGGTGTTTCCTTCCACTAAAGAGGCCATAACTCTGAAACAGAAGCAAAATAACACAAAGCCTGACACTCTTTTTCAAAGGAGGTAACCTGCAACATACCTGCCAATTTTCAGCCAATTCTGTTGGAAGATGCACGTAAACAAACTAAAAAAATGTTCATCCTTATATGCAGTTTTGTGTTATCGAGAAAAAGACAAAAACCTTTTCCAACATTGGTATGATTAGGTGTTAAAAATCCCCTCCGCACTGACAGATGTCAGCATGGATCAGTTTACCACAACAGTGGGTCATGACAACTTGAAATAAACAGACATCTATGTTGCAGTGAAATTGTCCGAGCAGCAAAAAACTGCTAAAGTGCTTTAAACAGGTTTGTATTTAAACTGCCGTGATTATTTCTTTTACTAAAAAGATTTTGTTGGCGGCATTGGTATTATGTTGTTCGAGTTTAGACTTCTTCATTCTCTAGACATTTTTTGAAACCATGCCTCGTGAAGCCAAAAAGAGGAAATCTCAAGGTCTACATCATCTTCATCTGTGCTCGATTCTCTCACTGTGAAAGTTTCAGAATCATGTCCGTTCTCCAGCAATTTCATGTGGCTAGCACTAGTTGTATTTTGACCTTCAGCTTCATTGGCGGGACTAGTGTCCTCGAGTTCCTTCAACCATTCCTCTTAGTTTAAAACAATGCGACCCACAGTCGCTCAGGTCAGGAGCCAAAGATCTTGTTCGTCCCTGAACCTGCTGGTTCCACCAAATTTTCGCCTCTTCGGCTTCTTCGCAGGGAAGGAGGCCAAAATGGGCAAGAAATTTTCTTGCAGATTTTCATCCTGACAAAAAGAAAATTTGACAAGAACGAAATTAAAGCTAACTTGCGATGAAACAACCAGATCGAGAACGGTTCACATGCGTAAATAAAATATCACACCGCAATTCACATTGCATGTGACAACTGGCGGTGAATTTTAATTAGAGATGTCATCGCGCCGTAAGAGGTTTAATGAGATTCAAAAATAGTTTTTCTCTTTATTGTAAAAAGTAAAAAAGCTTTTTTCTCCATTCTTTTAGCAAATTATTTTTTCTCAATCTTCTCAATTTGAACAGTGAAAAAAAGATTTTTCGCATTTTTCATAAAAATCCACCAACATGATACCTTATGATGCTTTTCCTTTGTTTTCTTTTTGGGCAGAATTTATGAGTGTCTATGCACAAATCCGATCAAACTCCCTTTTGAGATCTCTTCAGGGGTGAGTATCTTTTTAAACACTCAGGCTTTAACTGAGTCATGCCCATTTGCTTATTTTTGGTTGATGAATGTTTAATTATCTTCAAATGGAGAGAAGCCTGGAAATAAAAGTTAACGAATAACATCATTGTCTTTCCCAGTTTTCATGGAAAGAAATACTATTTTATTAGTATGAATTCTTATTGGACAAAATAAACATTTTATTTACATCACTCTACATTGATTATGGTGCACAAGTTTGTTTTTCATCACAATGTTAAGAACAACTTCAGATCTGTAACATTACATTTATTTAGTTTAACTAGAGAATTCTCTATCATATTTGACAAGGAATTTTGTTTTTTTTTTTTTTTGCTTTTTCAGGTTAAAAGATGTAAGTATCATTGAACAAATGACTAATGGTTTAATTAGCAAGTGATGATGCATGCAGGAAGTTTAAAAAGCAGGAAAACAGCAGAAGAGTTCTTGACTGGCTTTTAGAGTGTGTCTATCCAGTCCTGAGTGCTTGTACATTTTTGTTTCTCGAGTGCCTCTTTTCTCCCAGGAGGACATTTTTGTTTTGTATGATTGGGTAAACCTGTTTAAATACTATGGGGTAGTGTGGTATTACACTAGCATTCTACCCTGGGGGAGTAACAAGACCCCCCTGCTTTGTGCTATGGATAATAGATTGAGCTCTGTGAACCAAGTTGGCCTAACTATTACTGAATGTTTTCCATAGTAAAATCAATTGATACTAACAATTTACGTTACTTTTACTTTAATAATTTAGTTGATTTCAAAATTATTCAAAGATAAACAATGTAAGTTATGGTAGATCATATATTTATTAGTACACTCAAGATTTGAAGGTGTAACAAAAACTGAGTTTGTGTAATTTTTTTTCTTTTTTTTCAGTCTTTTGGTGGAAAGATAAAATCTACTCAAGGTTTGTATTAGATAGTGTTATTCATAAAACTGAAACTTGTAACTTTTAAAAATGCTGATACATAAAGGGCCTGGCAATATTATATAAAAAAAATACCTCTCTATAGAAAAATGTGTTTTAAATTTTTGTTATTTTTGAGTCCAAAGACTCCAACTAAAATTTCCTCTAAAACATTTTGAGATTTTTGTTTATTAATGTGATTTTTTTATTAATATGATCTGGTTACATGGTATACATTGTCAAGTCATGTGCATTCGCTGTTGATTTGTCCCTTTGTTTGTAATCTATAAACATGCATGTGAGGTGTGCTCTCATCATTGTATGCCTTTGATTTTAAGCCTGATAGTATGTGTACTTGCATTATGTGCTGGCTGAGGCACTATACTCTCCATGCCTTACTCAAACCAGTTAATTATGAGTAAACAAGAAATTGTTGTTGCAAGGAGTAACCTGAAGTGGACCAACATCCTAACCAGAAGGAGAAGCAATATGTAACTAATTGCCTCATGTTCCAGTTACTGTAAGCTATATCACCATTAAGCTGACAGCCTGTCTTAATGCTGGAATGGCACAATGCTCTGCTTTATTGAAAGTTGCAGAGAATGTTCACATGCGGAATTGCATAATGCTACAATTGGTCAGCTTGAGTTCTTTATTACTTGCTAAAGCATGTTGCAAAATTTTTATCAAGTATGTATCTACTCCAGCCATGAAACAGATGGTTTCCCTTAGAAGTCTGCTATGAGTTTGGATGCATGTAGTTGATTTTTCCTTGTCTGTCATAAGTTTTAATGCATGTAGTTTCTTGATCAGTGATTTTGCCGCTGCAAAAAGTGAATTGTCTTCCTGCGAATGTTGAGTTTTATTTATTAAGCAATTGGAGAGTGGGAGAAGCTCTCAGTTTCACCTTGTGTTCTTTCTACACTTTTCTTATATATATGAGCATTTCATGTGCTTACGTTTTTACAGGTGGTGTGAACACACCTACTAGAAGGGGAACTAAAAAGAGAGAGTATGTATTGATCAAATTTTACAGATTATTTAATTGAAGTCTTGCAATTGCAGTGATTCTTTGACTTTTCCTTTCTGGTTCTGGTTCCAAACAGCATGTTTTATTTACATTGCCTTCTTTGACAATATTGTCAATGTATATTATATCAACTTTTAAACAAAGTACTACTAATATAGTCCTATAAATTAAATGTTCAAAAGTAATAAGTATCCTTTTCAGTAAGTAAAAGAAATGCAACCAGCTCTGTTTTATTTTTAGGTTGCGCCGAGTTCCCTCCAAGTCAGAACATCATGGTAAAATATTTACTTGACGTATCTTGTTTTCACTGGCCGTTATAGTATTTGTAAATTGTGAATTTACCAATAGGTCAAGTGTCCAGTGCTACTCGTTGGCTGTAGGTCAAGATGAACATTAGTTCCCTTTGTACTTTCATTTTTGGCTGATGTATTTTTATACACCTTGTCTTCTCTGGGAGTTTGTTCTCAATTTGTCTTGAACAATTCTTGGTAGGCTATTCTCGTCGTAGTTCAGCAATGCCAACAGATGCTAGTGCCACCAAAGAGGAAGAAGAGTAAGTACAGAGGCCCATCTCCTTACCAAGCTCAAATTATTAATTCATGTCAAAGCGATAGATTCAAAGCTCTTGCATTGTGTTCTTGGATGTTGTCTCAGCAGCATTCTCTCATTTCTTCCCTGGATACTACACCAAGATTGAACAGAAATTTTAAGTGTTTTTCTAGTTTTGGCACAAGATTGTGGAATTGCTTAATATAAATTCTGGTCTAAACTTACATAAAGGCTGAGACTAACCGTATTTATAACATATTTCTCGATCGTGATTGGTTCTCCACATGCCTATTTGTCATGTAATTGGCATGTGATTACTTGGGTGTCCAATTTGAACTTTTTGTTATTGAGTACCTGTAATTGGATTCCCACGTGATTTTCAAGTCAATTACACACTCTTTAATGGCTCCCTCAGCAATGTTTTCTACAGTTTTCAAAACTAACGAAAAGTGTTACAGACATTTTCGCTCGAAAGAAATTCTCAAAAGACATTTTTAATTCCAAATTTGTCATATGTGCGATTCATTAGTAATTGGACCTTGTATCATACAATTCAGGGTGTAATCTTGCCCATAATTTCAAATTGGCCTTGCACTTTGCACTCATCCAATTTTGAATTGAGTTGCAAAATTACTCCCTAAATTGTACTTCATTTGGTCCAATTACTATTACAAATTCATAGATTGCTCATCTTGTTGCCCAGAACTGAGGATGATTTTGCCAATGCCCATTCACTAGTCTTGATATTG
>JAHPZR010050888.1:0-5000 GCA_019787425.1 Platygyra sinensis | reverse complement strand
ACGCTATGGAGTCAACGGTGAGTCATTCACAAATGTTTTGTGACACGTTGAGGAGCAGTAGTGGTACAGCTAGCGTGTGAGGTGCGAATGAACGAGGGACTTTATCTAGAGTTTTTTTAAATGTTTTTTTAAATTGTATTTTCCCGTTGTCCTTCTTATGCATATAGCGACGGTATTTAATTGATTAAACCGCCGGTAAACCTCTAACTTTTGTTGTATTATGTTCTCAGTCCGCCAAGGCTCTGGATGATTTTGCTGATGGGATTAAGGTGAACATAGACTTTGTTCTGAAACCTTTATTTAAGATAACATGCTTTTCTTTTTAACTCGGTGAGGCTTTCAACCAAGTCCCTATTTTATAGAGAGAAATGGTCCCTGGTCTGTGGGTCATTCTTTAGCTCGGAGAGTGTTTCCTACATTTCCTCTTAAATAGCAGCGAACTGTTAACATGAATTGACTTGGGGCCGGGGCAAAGTTGACTTGAGGACTGACCATGGTGACCTTGGGTCGCTTTGAGCTACCCCGGGCACGAGCCTTAATTGTTTCATGTCAAAACGCACCTTAGTTATGTTCCATTTGCGTAACAAGGACAAGTCGGTAGGGTCAATAATTGGCTCGGTCAGCGGGGAGAAGGGGAGAGGGTATCCTTCTTACCAGGGACAATGTAACACCATGTGAATAGCCCCAAAGATAGATGTTCTTTTCCTGTCGGAGACGGTGTTACTTGGGTCGTCATCGCCTGTCTTCCTCATTATGGATACTTGTTCTATTCTACAGCACGGTCCAGACAAACATTCTAACATGCCAAGCGATGGAACAGTACACGAGCTGACCAGAAACGTACGTTATATTGCAGAGTTGTTCAAAATATCAAAGTAACAAAGCTTGATTGCTGCTTTGGTGCGTATTGTGCTAAGACCTCTTTAAAAACTGATGAAGAAAGTTTAATTTAGGCTTTCCTTGGCTATCCCAAAACGGTTGTGTGAGAGCGAGCTTTCCGCTGTCCATCCTGTCTATCGTGTGTTAATCTTGTGTTTATGTTGGTAATTCTAGACACTTATTTTCATGGAGCAACTCCTTCCCTACAGAGAAACAGTTGGAAACATGTTAGTCACCATGCAAGGTATGGAGTGAGAAGATGTTGCAAAAAAATATTCCTTCAGGAAAAATTTGAGACATTTTCATTTTGTCACGTCTGTCCTTAATCAAAGCCAGTTAAAAGTAACAAATTAAATCTGGCAAATCACAGCAAACGTAGCTAATGGAATAAACCAATCAGAATTCGATGTAATAAAACGAAGTCGTGTTGCCAGTGCCCAGCGCCGGAAAACCAGCGTTCGCTAGTCATGATTGGCGTGTTTTTTATTCTGCTTCTGTTTGGTTGAAAAGAAGACCACGAGGCAAATGCACGTGATCGGAAACGCATTTGGTAAGTCGCGATTGGTTTTTGCATTTGCATCCGATTGGTCCAGTAGCTGGCACGAGTTTTTGAACCATTTATGCTGACAGAGTGCGGTGAAGCAAAACCAAACCGTTTCTGAATTACTGTCTACACTCGTTTGAAAAGCTATCCACCTTTTTAGTTGTTTATTTATAAATTAAACCGTCGTCAAAGTTAGCTTGTGTAGGTTTTGACTGTTAATTCCATATACTGCAGAGGACCAGAGTGGAAATTTCTTTACAAGAGAAACAGAACTCTTTACGAAAGTTGTCGCTGAGTACGTGCGTAAGTATTCGGGTTTTTTTTTTTCAGTTTGGGGGGGGTGGGGGGAAACTTCTGTTGTTGTTTTTCTGTTCTGTCCAGAGTAAAAGAAATCCCGGATGTTCACTGATTTTGCTTGTCACGTAATATTTTTTCCGTTTCGGAGAAATGCTACAATGGGCGACAAAAGTAGTTGAGACACTTTTAGAAAATGACCGTCTTTTTTATATTGAAGCTGTTGTTCTATTTTATTTGCATCTAACGTTAATTCTCTGATACCCCCGGCCACCCAATTCAACCTTGGGTAGGTGCTGTGTTCTGCGCTGTCTAAGAAATAGAAAAATCAACATTGTTTTGGGGGAAAGGGGAGGAATGTTTCCAGGACGCAAAAAGTCGAATTTTACTGCCAAGCGTCTCAACACTTTTGTTGCTTATTGTAGTAAGATGAGGAAAGAACTTAATCACTCATGTATCAATTTCCACTCCTATTATGTTTGTAAGGATAAAAGAAATTGATCGAAGAACGAATATGGTCGAGATGTGGCACCAAAATTTCTGCTCTAGTAAAATAAATGTATAGTGTGACTGATAGAAAATATTAAAATAAACCTTGAAGCTGAGAGGTTTAAATTCGACCTTAATTCAATGGCAATTTAAACCTATAACCGATCCTACCGATTGTTTTTCGCACTTCTGCCGACTCTTGGACCTGTCTACAGGCTAATTTTGTGTACATAAAGACATATCGTTTACTTACGGTTATCATGCCTTTCCAACGCAGAACGAGTGCTTGGAGCCCTGGGACTGAATCTTGAGCTCAAGGCCAGAGTGTATGAGGCGCCAACTCTTTGTTCCCTGTTCTTGTTGAACAACTACAATTACATAGTCAAGGCTCTACAGCGGTAAGACTGGAAAAAATGTTTAAATGGGATTATTTTTAGGTGCTGTTCATGGTGTACTGTTGAAGAGTAATACTCGGAGAATGACGGGTCGTGTTTAGATGTGTGGATGGTCAAAAGTATCTAGGATGGAAATAGATTACGAATTGGTCATATGGAATTGTCATGTGGTTGAAAGTGGACGTTATTGAATATCAGTTTAAGGAAGCTTGCATTGCTTTGTTGCAGATCGGGTCTTCTTGCTCTTCTTCAAGAAGGAGGAATCTCTGAAGTCAAAAAACAATACCAGCAACTGATTGATGAACAGAAGGGCACATATCAGAATTGGTATGACTGACCGACCATCTCACTGGCCACCGACTCACCTTTCCATACACGACTGACTGCGGACTGTGTGCCTACATACCTACCTTCCAGCTTGCTCGCTTGCTACAGTGACTGACTGACTGACTGACTGAATAACTGCTGACTGTCTGAGTGACTCACACACTCACTCTCTCACTCACTCACTCACTCACTCACTCACTCACTCACTCACTCACTCACTCACTCACTCACTCACTCACTCACTCACTCACTCACTCACTCACTCACTCACTCACTCACTCACTCACTCACTCACTCACTCACTCACTCACTCACTCACTCACTCACTCACTCACTCACATCACTCACTTCGCTCACTTCACTCACCCACTGAATGAATGACTGAATGAATGAATGAATGAATGAATGAATGACCGACAGACGGACCGACCGACGGACTGACTGCTTGATTAACTATCTGTCTGTTTGTCTGTTTTGTCTGTCCGTCTCTCTGTTTGTCTGTTGTTTGTCCGGCCTAGCCCGTGTTTTTCACGAGAGATTTTTCCCTAGGTTTTTGTTTTAAACTTTAGTTAAGCGGAAGTTTTTAATCGTTGTAAACGCAGTAGTAAATCTCGATAAACGTCGGCAAGCCAGCCTAGGTTTGACGCCAGTCGACACCCCATCAGGCATGGTCTAGCTCACTAACTGACGTATTAGTCTTCTTAGTAGACCGCGACACTCACGAATTTTTCTTGAAGATAAACATGTTGTGAATGAACATCACGTAATACGAAAAAGTTCATGACGCCACACAAGAAAAATGCCCTCGCGTGGTGCATTTTCAATGTACCACTTGATTGGTTGGAAACAAACCTTGCGGCATCAAAAACGTTACTCTGAAGGCGGCAAAAAAATTCGTGGCTGTCGCGGTCTACTGGAAAGAGTAATAACCAAGGGAAGGTAGACGGTGGTCGCGACAGCTTGAAGGCAGGTGTTCATTCAATCAGCGCTTAAAGAAAAAGTCAACGGGCAAAAATAGCTAAATTAACCACTGTTTAGGCAAAGAGATCGCGGACTACCGTTTTTCTTTCGTCGTCAAGTGCCTTAAGTGTTTTTCCTGTCTGTTAGTAGCTCATCTCAGTAGCAGGATACATGCAGGGGCAAGAGGAAAACTCGTTGGTCACAAAGAGAAAGAGAGAGTAAAAAATCATAATTGAGGTCAATGGAGAAAGACAAACAAATTTTAGACTTAAAAGGGTCCCGAATACGAGGTACCGCTAAATATCTACGCAGCTCTTGCTCCGTGACAGATGTCTTTTCAAGGTGTTCTGCGAGATATTAATTTTTTTTTTAATATACTCATCTACAACGTTTTATAATTTAGGGGAGTTGGGCTCGTCATCCTAGACTGCAAAATTGACAACAACTGACCTTCGTTCAGCATTGGAGTATTCCGTTAGTAGAGTCAGAAATTTTCAGTATAGTTTTTCCAATAATGTCTGTGCAACATTGTAACTCTTGCTTTCCTACAAAAACCTCAAACCATGTGTTGTATGCAGCCTACTTTAGTTAATTGGTTCCGTGTAAACAGCTTTTGCAATAACTGTGGTTTAGTTACGAAACCTCGGTAAGCAGTAACCGCAGTAAACTTCTCTCGTGAAAACACGGCATTAGTGACTGATTGACAGATTAATTTATTCACTGACTGATTGATTCAGCTATTATTTCATTGAAATACAATTTTTGTTTAGCTGGGAAAAGTACTTCACTTCTTGTTGGAGATGGAGAAGCCAATGTCAGGGCATAGAGTTAGCGAGCCTCAAACAAAAGTAAGTAGAGGAGACATATCCCGGCAACAACAGTCAAGCAACAGCATTGCGTATTGCTTGTAGAAAAAGCACATAGGGACAAAAGTGTAAAATTCTATTTTCGAGCGTCTTGAAAACATTTCCCCTTCCCTTCTCCCCAAACAATGTTAAACTCAAGTTATTTCCTTTTTATGGGAAGTGACTTGGAACATGGACGTCGAAGCGTTAACAAGCTAAAGCTGGCTTCATGTCGGCAGTAAAGATTTGCCGGTTTTACAACGCGTA
>JAHPZR010050886.1:0-17169 GCA_019787425.1 Platygyra sinensis | reverse complement strand
AAACAAAGTCGAGTTTGAACGGCGTATGAAGATTGAGTTTCAGTTTTGAACGTGAAGTCATCATCAGTGATCCATTATTAAGCCAATTATCGTCTTTTAATATGAAAACCAAACTTTGTTGTTTTAATTTCCAAAATGCGAGGAGTTTGAACAGCGGCCTGACAAAATTGGACATGTAAGAACTGCGTTTATAATACAGCTCAGCTAAATTAGCAGAATTTTTTAAGGCTCTAAAAGCAGACTTTTTTTGTTAGCCAGTTGAGGTTATAGCCGTTAAGAGCTGTAATCAGTATTCATTTGTCTTGCTCTGGAAGAACTTTCTTCTCTTGTTTAAAAATGTTCAATGGATCCAAACTGACATTATTTTACCATTGAGTAAACATGTCATTACATTGTTAAACGCGGTGACATTTAAATATAGTCAGCGCACGTTTGCTGCTATCAATTTTTAGTCTTCTTTACTTCAGAGACATATTTTCATTTTTGCTTCAGTGGTGATGTAAAAAGCTTTGCGCTATTCAAGTTAAAATGATAGCATCTCTCCTGGTGCTGTTGTTGCTCAAACAAGCTATGGTAAGTGCTTTTCGAATATTTGCTTCCAACACTTCACTAGCTATTCAAATATTTTACGTTAGTAAAAGGAAACAGGCTTGTAAACCCATGATATCAATAGAAGTGTACGCCCTCTTATAAAGTTTTTAAAATGACCACATTCTAGCTGTTTAGGCGTTTAACTTTTAAGTGTTAAGGTGAACATAGAGGCTACGCTGGATACTGGAATAATTTCTTCAACTCTTAGTCTTTATTACCAGAGCTTGACTTAGTAGAAGAATGCTGCTTTAATATAGGCTAACAGCTGTATACCGCGATCTATATTCTGCAATTATTTGTTCCATCATCTGCAATAGAGGTCTTTTCGAAATTGATGCGCAAAGCAATGTTACTTCTGTTTTACACATTCCACGAACTCAATCGTTTAAGGACTGTTTGTTCAGGATATCGCTTTACTTTCCCAAAGAGATGTTAAAACAAAGTTATCCGTTACAACATCTGAGCAATAAATTTGCCCAATGTTTTCTTCAATAAAGTTATCATTCTCCCTTTAATGAGTAAGCCCGAAACTTATTTTAATGCTAATACTAAATGCTTATCCTATACTTAGGCTCAATCCGTTATGCCCCAAGAATCCTGTGTTCCTAAAAAGGGAGGAGACCCGAGGCTGGTGGTTTTTGTATCGTTGGCCAATCAGTCTGAACCCATTGTGCAAAGGTATGGTGTTACATAGCATTTTTAATTTACATTCTTCGATTTCAATTTTTTTTTTGCATGCAGTCTTCAAGTGATTGTCGCGCCTGAGCCATAACCCACAATAACTATAATGATTAATAATCGAAAGCCAATTCAAACGGAAACTCCTTGAATACATTTAAAATTCTTAACTCAAACGATCTTTCTTTTTAATTACCGGTATATTGCTGTAATCAATTAGTATTTTATGTTTTCTATCAATTTAAATTAGTAAGTATTGTCTTTAAAAAGCCCGTTTGGGGAGAGACAACAAAGTTTTTATGCATGTATGTGTTATTACACCCTTCCAGAAATATCCCGATATTTTTTGGAACACTTTGAAGTTTTCGAGACTTTTAAAAATAATAAGGTATCTCCGGAAAATCTAGGGATATTGAAAAATGTTCACAGCTATTTTGGCTGACCTCTACGTCTTCCTTGCTATTATTTTTAAACAATTCTTATAGCTTTGCCTGAAACAACCCATTACAGCGATCTCCTAACTGAAAAATACATTCCATTTCACTTAAAGCTCTAACTTAAAGCAGCAATTAAAAGAATGCAGATGATATGGTAACATCCATGTGCCTGTATCCTACTACTACTGCAAGAAAAGTTTGAAATATTTGGGCTCAGTAATTCCAAATCGTTTTTTTTTTTAAATGAAACATTACACTTTCCGAGATTGCACCGGACAATTAGAACTTTTTTGGGAAGATGTATGTCGAAACATACGAAACGTCAAGTTCCGGAAGAATATTTAGGCGATTTTACATGTGAATTTGCCTAACGTATTCGTAATGTAGCCGATCATAGCGAAGGCAAAACGCAATGGACCAATCAAAGCTTGAAGAAAGCAAGGCTACCCGCTCCACACTTGGGAAACCACACGTCCTGAGCCAAGAGCGGGGAACTACACAACCTGAGCCAAGCGCGTTAAAACATGCAAACGTCAAACTCGGGAAACAAGCGAGGAAAAATGCGCGTTAGTCGAGTGAAGACCGACCTTTGTTTTTATGATAACGTCTAATTTCTCGCGCGCTGAATGGCTCATTTTTATCATTAATAAGAATACAGACATAAAATTTTATTTACGCAAGCTTTTCAGCTGTGAAACTGTGGGCTTTTACGGCAATGAGATTTTATGGACATTTTTAAATAGCCAATCAAAAGCGAGAAAGGCTATTGACACTATTCGCGTCACTTTGAATAAAATTCACTCATCTTTGTTTAAAGCAAGTTTAAGGGGTCTTTTTCAGTCATTTTCCCGGCATGCATTTGACCATTTTAGGGTCTTTTTTATTGTAAAAAAAAAACGAATTCACGTCCATAACTTGCACGTCTGTCCTCTTATTGATGATAAATTTCGTCATAACATTGTCAACGTTTACTGCGGAATCACTCGTCTGCGGCTCGTGGTTCCACGGCCACTTTCAAAATGTTATGACGCAATTTATCATCAATAAGACTGTGAGACAGACGCATAAAAAATTGTCATCAATTTTTTAAGCTTATTTAAAGGAAAGAAACGATTTATATTTAGATTAATGTTTCTACAGTGGATTTCATAAGCAGCAAGATATATATGATTCTGTTGTAAGTCAAACCATGCTGTTCTTTTCACAGTGGTTTGGCCACTCAGCAACTCTTCATAGCACATGACGAAGACTCCCAAGGAGCCGCTGCCAACTTGGAGGTGAAATGGTCTTTGCCTAAACAGCTCGAGTTTGATTCGGCTCAAAACATGCATGGACCAGAATATACCAGCTTGATAAGTCAGGAGTCAACCGTGATCATTAAGGTAAAATAATGATTGGTTAGAAAATAATTAAGCCTAATCTATGCAGCGCTATAAAGTAAGTTTGTTCAAACAAAATTACGAAGTGTAAACAAACTAGGTCCGGCTTTCCACAAATGGCCTCATTTTTTTGGGATATTTGGAAGATTCCTAGATGTTAAAAAAATATTAATACCTTTAGAAATTTAGGGATATTTAGAAACTGATTCATAGCTTTTGTTTTGGCTTAACCCTGTGATACTCAGTTATATGCTAGAAACAATCCACTTCAGCGATTTCCCCCTGGAAAAATGTGTTTCCATATTGCTAAATTAGCAATTTGCTTCCCCAGCCCCTACTACTACAGGACAATTTTAAGAATTTGGCCTAAGTAATTGAAATTCGGGTTAGTTTTAGAATAAAAAAAGCGCCATTTAGAAGGTTTTGCGAGATATGTACTAAACAAATTTGTGGTATTTTGACACTTTTGAGAAATTCCGGAAAGATATTTAGCCGATTTAACGTAAAAGGCCTAAAACAGACCAAAGTAAACTTAAAATTACTCTGCAAAGGAAAGTTCACCTGCTATTAATTTTTTATTTCAGTTTGATAAGTTGGAATCCTGTCAAAATATCACCCTCGCCATAAATCTCAAAGTTGACCGCAAGAAGGGAACCTCGCCGGGAAAAACTTCACCAACGTCAACCTTTGTGGCTGTGGAATATTACTGGGAAGATGAAAGCCTGAATGGAGCAGTACAAACAGAGCGAACAAGGTCTTTTTTTGAGTTCTACACACCAAGTAAGTTAATAATTTATGTGAAGTATGTATGAAATAATTTCATATTTGAACTGCGGTAGTAGATGAAAGTGAAGAGTGATCATCGCAGTAAATTTTCCAATTTAAGCAATTGGAAAGAAGAAGCCTGAAAAACAAAATCAGGGTTTCAACGGGATTCGAACCCGGGGCCCTCCGCGAATACCGGTGCTATGCTCTGCCAACTGAGCTATGAAGCCACACATCGGGAACGAGGTCAATTTATTGAGTTCATATCTTCCCGTGCAGTGAAGTGATTTGAATCGAAGTATATATGAAATAATTTCATATTTGAACTGCGGTAGTAGATGAAAGTGAAGAGTGATCATCGCAGTAAATTTTCCAATTTAAATTGGAAAAAATTACTGCGATGATCACTATTTACTTTCACAATTTATGATGATGATAGAATATCCGTTTTCTTAACGTAGGTTTAATGTGACTCGATCTCTTTTGTGCGAAGGCCACATAATAACGTTTTCTACTGAAAGGTACAAAATTACCAAGGTGGTATTTATGGACCGAAGATGGACAAGCATGGCCAAGATTCGGGAAGATAAAGACGGATTACAGAACGAACAAATTTGTCAAATTTATTCTAATGAAAGATTGAAGTGTAACCTGACATGATTGTTGTATCTACTCTCTTGAGTGGAGTCAGTGTTGAGAGTGCGGACTTTCCAACTCTTCCCAAAGAATGGAAATCTCCGGAACTTACTTATTATTTAAAACATATTTGGAAAGACTACGCTGTGGCAAAGCAATGTTTGTGGGCACTAACGTTATATATGTTTCCATAACAACATTATTTGACGGCCATGTTAAAGCAAATTTTAAAGTTCTTAGTTGAATTTCTTTAAACATTTAGTAAGTTCATCCGACCAAAATGTATTATTTATGATTTTGTTTTTATAGGATGTTCCCGTTTTCGCCCCTTGGGAATGAAAGATGGCACAATCAAGGAAAGCCAGCTGTCGAGTTCCTCTTACATGAAGACTGAACTGAACAAAACTGGAAACTGTCCTCACTTTTCAAGACCAGGCTCTGTTGGTGTATTTACGGTTGAAGACGGATTACTTCAGTATGACCGCAACAACTTCCTGCAAGTGGATTTCCGCACTAAGACTAAAGTTGAAATGGTAATTAAAGCTACAAATTGTAGTTCCTCTTATAAAATACCCGGCGTGGGGGGGGGGGGGGGGTGGGGGGAAGAGGGGGTGGGTGCTCCCTTATATAAGCTATATAGTCTTGTGCGGCCCCAAAGGGTATGGTTTTTCAGCCGTCTTA
This sequence comes from Platygyra sinensis, assembly GCA_019787425.1. Lineage (NCBI taxonomy): Eukaryota > Metazoa > Cnidaria > Anthozoa > Scleractinia > Merulinidae > Platygyra > Platygyra sinensis. Next base: position 12,002 of record JAHPZR010050886.1, on the reverse strand, counting down.
GTCATAAATAGAGTATCGATTTCGGCCATTTTGGTCTCAAATAGGGCATCAAATTTTTGGTCAGGTCATAAAAAGGGCCACGTATTTAGTCTTGGTGTCTTTTTGTCCAACTGCCAAGTGTCTATTTGCGTGTTGAGATCTTTATTCTTGACTATGAAAATGCTTAATATCTTTTTGTGCTAACGTTCAATTTTAGGTGTCTATCGAGGGATCAAATGGCAGTTATGTGACCTCTTTCTGGGTACATTCCAGTAACGACAACATAAAGTCGATGGTGTACAAGGACAAAGAAAGCGGAAAACCAAAAGTAATCGCTAACTTTACTGAGTTTTCACATGTATTCTTCCTTCAACCTATTTTCACCTGTCCGCTGAATTGATCAAAACAATTTTAGAACTATTCCCGGTTCGTGTGCTGTCTTATTTTGTGCTCCACATAACATTGTACATGTTAAAACAAATGAAAGTCCACTCCCTGTTTTACGTTCAGGCCAAAAAGATACCCCAAACATTTTGGGACAAGTCCCCATGAATCACCGTAGCACGAATGCTTTTCCCCTCTGGACACAAAATATAACGTAGCTGGCTTTTAAAAATTCTCAACACTATCCTCTTAGGAATTTAAAATTACAGATGACAGCAAATTTTCGCCGGTGAAAGTATCCGTTATCAGTCCTCCAATCATCGGTCAGTATTTACGCATCAATCCACGCTCTTGGAAGAAACGTTTGTCGATGGCAATTGAATTCTATGGATGTTATCTTGTGGATAACAGAAATGGTAAGCGAATTACACTTAATACCTGAATTGTTCAAGGTTTTCCGCATAGAATAGAAAAAAAATGTATACGGCTTATTTTTCACCTAATGTAACCATAAGAACTCACCAAACCTACTTTACTACTCCTTGGAAAAAATATTCCTCTGATAGATGACAAGATGAGAAATGCTCAAAACGTGATCTAATGTTGAGGCAATTTTTTGAAGATTAGGTCAAGCATTTGGCGTTTTATTAAATTTAATTGAAATAACTGACTCTATATATAAAAAAAAGGTCTTCAGAAGAAAAGACCATGGGTGTAATAGGCCATTTCCGAGTTCTCTTGTACCTCTGTTTGAAAACGAGTCTAACTGCGAAACCTTTCATGTGATAATGAGTTCTGCATGCAGTTTCATTTTCATGCAAATCAGTCATTTCCATGAGAATGGTATCGCATTAAGACTCGCATTGATACAGAGACACAAGGGAACTCGGAAATCTCCTATTGCTAATCACGTTCTTTCAAGAGCCTCGTTATTTTACGTTTTGTTTTGTTGTTTTGCTTGTCTTTTATACAGTTCCTCGCCCCCTTGGAATGGAGTCTGGTGCCATCAAAGATTCCCAGATAAATGCATCGAGTGAAACAGAGAACGGGACACGGGATCAGTCCCGTTTCAATTCGGGACTAGAAAAAGCATGGTGTGTTCAGGAGTCGGACAGTGTTAGGACATTAACCATCAATCTCACAAAACCGCACTACGTTACTCAGGTAACATTTTCCACAGAAAAAGAACAATCTCTTGGGAAAATAATGTAGGGGAAAGTCAACGTATTAAATAATTCCCTGGGAAAATAGTGTAGGGGGAAGGCAACGTGCTAAGTAAAACCCCTGGGAAAATAATATAGGGGGCAAGGCAACGTACGAAATAAACTCCTGGGAAAATAATGTAGGGGGGAAAGCAACGTACTAAGACTACGTAAAAGTGGTGGGTGGGGAGGGGGAGGGGAGTGGTGGGTGAAAGTGTAAGACACGTGATTGTTCAGGATGAACAGTGCTTTTTGCTACTCTTGGGCTACTAGTGAGAATTAGGCGCCAGATCAAGTAGGCCCAAATGCAGGTGAGGATTGTAGCGCTTATTTATTGGAACAGGGGGTCCATAACTGAAGAGGAGCCATTTATGATTAAATCCAACGGGATCATTGGAGGATTAAAGAAGCTGAGACAGTAAGGGATTTCACCTAGAAACAATGATAAAGTTTGTCTTTGTAGTTTGTTGTTAAATCATTACTCAAAGTTCATGGTTCCCCTTTTATTTTTCATTTTTAATAGATCTCAATGCAAGGTAAACTGTGTCATCCAGAAAATGAGTGCGAGCCTCCTCCTGAATTTGTCTTCCTAGCATTTGACGGGAAAATCGTTCAAGAGCATGGAAGGAAAAAGGTATCTGAGAATGATATCACAGACATTTTTTATGCGTATTTAATACAATGTCTTTAACCCATTGACGCCTGTGCCGCCCGTAACCGCCCGTGACGAACCTTGGCCTTTCTTCCGCTTCTTACGTCATCATTTTTGACCAAAATTGGCATCATCTATACTCAGCTTCTGCAGGAGGAAAAGATCTTTCCAATGATGCCTAGATCAGAGTGATCGGCTTAATGGCGCCTGAGATATGCACAAAAATGCTCAAAAAGATGAGTGAAAAACTCAGAGCAAAATTTACTGCCACTACACCTAACTGCTCCACGGTAAAAATTGGCTGCTTCGACGACTCTTTCTTAGAAGTTTTTTAACTGCAAGCAAGCCCAGTAAAAGGTCAATCCCTGAAGCGAAAGGAAAAGAAAAGGAGAAAAAGGAAAGGAAAAAAAAAATCAAAAATCGAAAAGGCTAAAGACGTAGGCCACCTTCTCGTCTCAAGATTTTGATTTCTGCGCAATTTGATTTCTGCGCAAGTTCGTAAAACGCGATTTTAGTGGCAAGAAGGACTAACTGTCGTGCTACAAATGCATTTTCGACCAGATTAAAGCTAATTTGGCCGAGATCCGGCTTCAAAACCACCAATTTGTCCAAAAAATGCATTTTTGGCAAAAAGTTCCAGGAGTCAATGGGTTAATGTTTGCCACCTTGGCAAACTTACATACATATCCGGAATTACTACGCCTACGAAATTGTGATGAAATTTATGCATGCTTTCAATCTCGTTCCCAGAGCCTCGTTCCCCTTGACCAGCGGTCGGAAAACGAGAGCTCTGGGAGCAACCATTTTGAAATAACAATGGAAATAACCGAATTCTGCCCATCCGGTCTCACGCAGTCTGCATCTACGGCGCATGCCTGAAATGGTTGCTCCCAGAGCTCTCGATTTCCTGCCGCAGGCTAGAAGGATCGTGGGCTCTGGGGACGAGAATGGCATGCTTTTGAAAAGGTTCTTCATTAAATGAAACGGGTTTTTTTGAACTTTGTGTTTGTAGCGTTTCCAAGGAAATCAGGTAGACCACGTGATTACGCACACCTTAATCGTACCCAAGAAGGCTTCGACTATGACTTTTGACCTCAGTGGCACGCAAGGAAAGAGATGCATGCGCGTGGAGGTGTATGGGAAGTCAGTCGAAGAAGAAGGTGAGCAATACTCATAAGATGTAGCAACAAGCTTTGTGTTAATGTCCAGTTTTCGACAACATTAATCCCCGTAAAAGATCATTGGTGATTCAGAGTGGGTGGGGGTCTTAAAAGCCAGAACTTTTCAGGGGGGCTGTGTGGAGTTGAATTAGAAATTCTGGAGGAGTGATAGCGTTCCAACGAAAAACCGTCAAGGAGCATGCTTGGGGGATGGACGTTTTCTGAAATAACACAATTATTAACCAGAAAGTGCTAAAATGTCACGTTAAACCAGAGGGTGAGAAGAGGGAAAGAATGAAGGGATGGGGGCAGGGATAGTTACTTCCTTGTATCAGTTATATGTATAAATGTGCCGTGCAGGAGAGTATGGCTTTTAAGCGTTTTTCCAGAAAGAAAGAGGGCTTAAGATTTTGCCTTATCTGATGGTAATGACTTTATGAACAGTGATTTAGCTTTTACTTTTCATCTTTCAGAAACCCCAACAATAGTAAAACGTGGCTTTCTCTGTGCACATGACGGCAATGAGTCGATTGTGTTTCTGTGTTTTGGAGAATACAGTGAAGATGACGTGTAAGTTTTCATGTAAACATCTTTATAATAAAGATAGGACCCTGATTAGTCAAAAACCCCTGTTTTATCAGAGTATAACACATAGAAAAACGTTCTTTATTGTTTTGCGCGTGTAATATCTGTATCATAATGAAGCAAATGAAGAAGCCTAAGCCCTGTATTACTCTGTAATAATACGCTCCGGACATTTTATAGCACTCAAGAAATGTAGAAAACACTGGCAATACACGGCTTAGGCTTTTTTATTGCTTTGTAAAGCGCCTTTGATCATTTAATTAATGTTAAAGGGTGCTATCTAAGTAAATAAATTATTATTATTATTATTATTATTATTATTATTATTATTATTATTATTATTATTATTATTATTATTATTATTATTAAGTAAAAGCATATTCTCTTTTTCCAAGTAAAACCAAAGTAATCATTCTGGCCAATCACAAAGGACACAGTTAATCCAGTCAGCCAATCAAAACTCGAAGTATGTAGCTGACGAAAACGTGCGCGTATGGGTCACAATTGGCTTCCTCTAGTTTCTGATTGGATGAAAAAACTACCCGATTTTTTTTATCCAATTGTGTAGCAAAATAAGTACAAAACCCATTACTATTTGACACTCAAGTGATAAGCGCTGTACAACCTTTTTTAACTTTAATCAAGGTCTTTCAAATTTTCGCTTGAAACACCCACAGTCCTCGATCGTGGCCATGAAAAGTGGAGTCTTGGTGTACAACGTGGGAAAGCACAGCATTAACAATTATCAGAAGCAAATCACCTAGACTAAGTGATATGCTTCTGCAATTACATAATTGTAGATCACGTATATAGCTCCCCTTCGTTCTTTTGTGAACAGGTTTCCAAGAAGCACATGTTTGGGGATCCAAAATGTCGGAAAGTCTCACTTCGGTAAGATTACAACTTAAAGTAATCTCTAAATGTGTGTGCTCTCGTAACCAAGAGTAAAATTTCTCTTTGAAAAGTAACTATATATTATATATGGCACCCTGATCACGTAAATTTAGGAAATTATCATTCTTGGCTAATGTACTGATCAAAGTCGCCTTGATCAAGATCACTGACTTTTCCCCTTGGAATATCAATTCATACTCCATCGCGCAGGTTATGAGAATTTACCAAATGATCTTCACTAGGAAGTTGTCTTTATATTTGTAGCAACTATCCCAAGTCTTCCTGTTAGAAATGTACGGAGACGTATAAGGAGAAAATATATGTTGGTCATGAGGCTTTAAGGGTTAGAAAATACTTTGAGGAATAGTGCAAAAAAGTAGAACTGAAACCGGAACAAGTGCGAATACCAGGTGACAGTCCGAGTGTCCGAGCGAAGTTCAACTGACGTACGCTCATTATATAAGTATGTGCAACCCCAAATGGTAGGGCTTTTCAGCCGTTTTGGTCATCGATTTTGGCCATTTTGGTCTTACATAGGGTATGGTTTTACTACTCTAGTCTTGAATCGGGTATGTCCTTTAGAAGAAGCTACTTTTTCATCATTATCAATATAAGACCGTCCGGCAACAAAAGCCCTTCTTAAACGTATGCTTAGGGCAACTGTGTCAGCTGCAACGGTCATAAAATGGGGTATTGAAGTTTTCGCCTTGTCATAAAAAAGGGTAACAAAAAACGCAGATTTTGGTCATAAATAAAGTAATTGTTTTGGGTGCCGCACACACCCATCCAACTTGTCAGGGAGTACCCCCTCGGGGCTTTTGCTTCCGTTGAAAACAGAAATATTAACATATTGTTTCTTTTTCTTTCATCTAAGCCCTTGATCCAACCTTATTTACAATTCTGGCGTTTGATCCTGAAAATAAACGCCTGTACGGTGTCAGCAAACGCCACCGTCTGTACATGGAAAGTGATGACGTGTATGGCCGACAGTGGCACGTGATATTGCCGGTTAAGTGGGCGAACATACGGGACAAGCCGGGAATGCAGTTTATCACTGAAGTTCCGTTTGTCCCAGAAACCCGATTTACTCGGCTTCCAGCTCCAGAAGTGACGGATACTGACGTCCAAGGCAATAAATGGGGAGGTCAGTCATCATACGGATAAATACAGGGATCCCACTCTCTCTAGATCGCGAACTCGAAGACTTAGCCTTTTTTTATAAATGCCTTTATTGTAGTACTGATTTAGATGTTCTGAACTACGTATCTTTTATTTCCCACGGTCGTACAAGACAAAGTGACTCCTTTAATCTACGTACTCCTCTTTGTAAAACATCTACTTTTCAGGCTTCGTATTTCAACAGAATAGTTAAACTTTGGAACTATGTTTGTAAGCTAGAATCCCCAACCAGTTTTTGCTCGACCAATGCTTTTCAACTTTTTGTCCGTAAACTGATGACCACTCACCTCTCAAGGGTATATGACCTTAAATACCCCTGCACGTGGACGCTAGTCCTATCATGTCCATGCCATTCTTAATTTATTCTCTTTCTTCTTATGGTTGGTTCTGTATGATGTTGATTTAATTTTAGGTTTTAATTCAGGGGCGGTGCCTCGCATGGGACTTCGTCCCGTTGCACCTACCCCTTTTGGGTCTTGCCTTTTTTTTCTTTTTATTTAGTTATGTGTAGTACCCAATAAAGCTGTTAAAAAATAAAAATAAAAATAAAAATGTCCTGAAATTTCCACGCGCTCTCATCGGACAAAACATATCCCGTGGTACAAGAACGATTGTAGAAAACATATATAACCTGTCTGATTTGATAGGGGCAAGCAGTCACCAAATTTCACAGAGAAGTGAAACAAGCGAACGAAGTCACATTTTTGGGGGCTGTAACTAGTCAATCGAGGCACACTGTGGAATACTTATGTAAGCCAATCACAATTTACTGGCAATTCCACACTTTATTATTATACATAATTATAAGATGGAATTGATGTGTGCGGTCCATTAACACAAGGCACGTGCTTTAACTTAGCAACAATTGCTAAAATGGGACCTGCTGATAACCAATCAGATTAGACAATCTAGCTACAGTCATGAACGTTATTCTTACAGGATCTTCTTTGGGTCTTCACGTCATTCCCTCTAATGAAAACAAATGGCTGTTGGTTGGTTTGGGAAGGAATCACGGTGAGTAAAAATGCTGATCTTGTGCACAGAAGCCCTTTCCAGGCTCTCGGTCAGTCCTTGCATATGGCGGCGGGTCTGGCATTTAAATTGCATTTCCATCGGGATTCAGAAGACGGGAAAATGGCACTGTCCTGACGTCAGTGCAATTTTCTCATTTGAGACGGCACGGAATATTCACGAAAAGGGACCAATAATATCAAAAACCGTATCAGATCGAAAGAAGTGGAAATTATGAACATGAAACAGTGTGTTTCTCCGAGCTTTTACAGTCAAACCAGGTGATGCGTACCCCTCAAGATTACACTAACGAATTGTTTAAGCAATTATTGAATGAGACTGAGTAGGATATGAAGAATTTGAAAACCTAGAAGGGTGTTATCATTATTTCTGCTCACCAAATATAACACAACCTCGTCCCCAGGTTTCCTCGGTCAACGGTTCAATAATCTGAAGCGGACTGCACTTTTGACGTCATTTTGACGTCATTGTTTCAATATAACAAAACTTTTTACGTCATCGGTCCAATATGACAAAGTTCTTTCCAAATTTGTTCAACAGCAGCTGGTTATGGTGAATTATGCGCGTGGTTTTATCCAATCAGAAACGGGGATATATTTTTAATGAATAATAACTAGAGGATATTACACGGTGGCGAAAAGATATGAATTTAATGTTCGGGTGGCAAGAACAATATCTCACAAGTTAGCGAATGTTGGAATATATTGTTCTTGCCACGAGAACATACAATTCATATCTTCGAGCTAACGTTTAATGTTCTTTTTATTATATAGACATACTGATGACGGCGCGTTTTCGACGATTTTTGAAGATTTCCGACCACTTTCCGAAGATTTCTGAAGATTTTTCAGAATTGTTCCGAAGGTCAAACGAACGGTCCCGAACATTTGCCGACAATTTCCGAAGAAGTTTCGATCATACACCAACGATTTTGAGTACAGTTTAAAAGACAAACTTGATATCAGTGAAATCATCGATATCTTCACTAGTGAGGATATGAAAAATAGGTCACTCGAGTCCTCAATGTAGTTTCGTGTAAAATTTACGAGTGGGGTACTTTCCAGTAAGACACTCATGTCTATATAATAATTGAATATATTGAACCCGCTAGTTGTTTCAAGAATGCAATAATGAATTGATTATTGGAATATTGAAGTTGCTAGTCATTTCAAACAAACAGTTTAAAATTAAACCCATTAGCCCGCATATTTTTGGAATGACCAGTGGGTTCAATTTTCCAATAATCAATTCATTAACGTAATCTCGAAGGGGTATGCTTCACTATGTTTTACAGTAATCTGGCGCCAAAAATGGGTCGCCTTTGTCCGGCCACTTCGTGAGTGTTGGCAGATGTTATTTTCAGTTGTTTTGAACAAAATGTGTCATTCCTCTACAAATTAAATCCAGAATTCCCGAGTTTAGCATTTAAAGAGGTCAACACAACTTAAGCATTTTCTTTATTTTTGTTGACTGCTAAAAACAGGCTGTTATCGTGTTGTTTCGGTTTGATGTTTTGACCTTCGCTGGTGCTACAGGCGCTGCCGCCGCATGCAGGTTGAGGACGAACGCAAAAGTAAGAGCGGGGAAGGAGAGGGCGTGGATAGTCTGCATGCTTTTTTTGATCGTCTCCACTGACCGAGAGCCTGGAACTTTCGGACGTCAGACAATGAAAAAATGGGCCTTTTGCCTGCCAGAGAGAATTCCTGGTTCTAGAATTAACCTTTTTCTTTCCGAGTGATCAAAATTTTGCAACGCAAACCGGTGAAATGGACCACTCACGACTTAGTTTCGGCGAATTACTTTATTAAAGCTTACACAAAAAACAATCGTCATGCTCTGAAATGAGTTTTTATTTCTTCATGTCTGGCGGGCAATTTAACTTGTATTAAAATTTAACTGTACTAAGTAACAAGTTGACCATTAATTACACTGATCACCAATTTTTTTACGACAGGACCATTTTTTTTTATCTCGTTCTATTCAGATATTAGCCCGTGTCAAAGCAGTCCTTGTTTAAACGGAGGAAAATGTAATGTAGAAGGCGATGGATACAGCTGTGACTGTTCGCCATTTTATCCTGGTCGCAACTGTGAGGAGGGTAAGTACAAAAAAATCCCAGACAGTCTCTGGTCAGTTGGTCTTTTTTAACGCGAATCTGTCTGTTGTTTATTGGAAGTGCAGCTATAACAAAGCTACTAAAACCTTAAGCTTAGAAATGGTAACAAAAAGTAAATAACATCATGAGAACAGAAATAATATGCAAACTGTGGGTATTTAAAAACAGGAACAAAACAACGCATGTTGTAAAAAACTTTGATTCATGACTTACCATTTCGTATGCCTCAACATACATCCTCAGAGGTGACAGTTGGAGTGCAGTATATATAATAACCAAATCAATGCGTGCGCTCTGATTGGTCAATCAGCTATAGTTCATTGTGCCAGTGAACTCGTGGAAAAATCGCGCGTCTTCTAAATTACCATAAAAACAATAGAACACAAGTTTCTATGGTTTATAGGCATAGCTGCCCGTGATTTACGAATTCTTCTCATGTTCTACCAACATCCCGCGTGGTTTAACGTTATATCCAAGGTAAACCCTCTTAAATTATGTTCTTCCGCGGATATTACTCCAGCGTTGCGTGGTCGTTTTCGTGGAGGATCTGCATGTATATTTCGTTTCGTTTCATTTCGTTTCAAAGCAAAGAGAAACCTCCAACGCAAAGAGGATGACTTCTGTCAGTTGATATTTTGATTACAAGCAAGGAGTTTCGGTTCTCGGTAATAAATTTCCAAACTTTAATTAGACTTAAAATGTGCCAGTACACAAACAAAAATTTAATTCAAATGGATGAACCTCAGAGAAATGTTTACACTAATGATTGCAAAGCAAACAAACGCCCAAAGATAAACTAGGCAACCGAGCAAACAGATGGTGGAAATTACAGTCAGACGCTCGCTGCCAAAGTAGCAAAAAGCAGTTTAAGCAACTTTTTTTTGGCTCGTGAGAGGGCGAAATTCAACAAATCCTATAAGTTTGATATATTTGCCAAACGGTATTTTATAAAATGACTGAGCCACTACGCGCACTCTCATGGTCGATAGGCGTGTTTTGATGAAAATATGTAAACAAGGTTGTGACGTTTCAGATTTGCGCGCATTTTTAAGAATTATTTTATAAATGCAATAGAGCACTTTTTCCGTGTTAACGAAGCCTCATCTTAACACTCGGAGGGTTGGGAGAATTTTCGAAAGTTATGCAAACACGAGACGTAGTCGAGGGTTTGCATAACTGTCTCGAATTCTCCCAACCCTCCTCGTGTTTAGATGAGGCTATTTAAACACGGAAAAAGTGCTCTATTGCTTTAAATAGTAATACCGCAGGGAAAATATATCAAAACTCGCTCAGATTTCATCTAATTTCTCTAGGATGAAAAAAATGGCAACATTGAATATTCAAGAGTATTTGTTCAAGAGTATTTTGGCAAATAACCCATATTGAACCACTTAATGCATCTTCCAACTTCCATGCAAACTCTTACATTTCAACCACAGTTCATTCTACAAACCCTTGAGCGGCCTTCACACGGCAAACTAAAGTTGGCAAACTCGTGTTGGCAAACTCAAGTTGATGTGTGTGAACGGCACAAAAACAGTCGGCAAACAAGTTGGCAAACTGTTGACAACAAATAGAACTTGCCTCTATTATATTCTCGCCAACTTTTTCATCAACTTTTTCGTGTTGGTCAACTCGTATATGACGTGTGAACGGTTGGCCAACATGTGTTGGTAATTTTCAACCTTTCAAAACGAGCTCTATTCACGTGATTTATTTGTGTGACACTTCACAAAATGGGTGATGCGAGTCAACACTTTTTAAATTTAATATCAAAGCGGTTCACAATTGTCCGGCTGTTCGGGACGTTTCATCTATTGCCTACAAAGATACTAAAAACAAACAAAACAAAACGAAGGAGCGCGCGGACAAACTTGGTTTTGTCCAAACCTTTCTAATTCTCCACCGCTTTCTGGATCTTCTCTTCTTATCTTCTGTTTCACTGTTGTACGTGATTGAAACTGCACTAAAAAGCGGCCATGTTGGAAATTGCCGTGTTTGATATTTGCCGTGTGAAGGAATGAGTTTGCCAACTTTTTGAAGTTTTCCAACACGAGTTTGCCAACTTAAGTTTGCTCTGTGATGGCCGCTTTATACCTTAAGTTTGGGTGATCTGGGATGTCGCGTAATCCCGTGTGTCTCTCTCTGTAAAATTTAAGTAAAAAGTTAGTCAATTTTAGTTGAGATTACGTTTCTGATCGTTCTGACCGTCGGACTAATCAGGGACCCAGTCAAATTTTAGAATTCTCCTTTCTATCTTGGAAAGCTTGTCACACTGAAGAAAGACTTACTGTTGCAATTGAAAGAAAACACGACTCAGTAATGTTGTTAGCTACCTTATTGCTACTACACACGTGTTTTGATATCAACATTAACCCCATTCAGAAAGGAGCAGTGTAGAGTTAAAAATAGCCAAGAGGCCTTGAACCGTTTAAACCTTTTTTCAATGTTTATAAAATCTGTCAAACTTCGTGAATTCATCTGACGTTGATTCTTTCTTTGAGAATTCTAACGTCAGATGAGAGCATTGGTTATGCTGTTTCTTTTTCATGACAAATGTTATCCGAATATTTTCATATTCATGACTTAAAATCATCTATTAAGAGAATTGATCACTGCCACCAAAAATAACGGACGTGATTCCTGATAAAAATATTTTAAGTTGCTCGGTGGGATATAACGACCACACATACATCTTTAGTCACTGTCACATTTAGTATGGTACAAGCAAAGATCGTCAATTAAAAATTGGTGAAGATGAGAGTATTATTAATTATTATCAAAACCAATTTTCAACATGACCCATTAAGACATATGCT
>JAHPZR010050885.1:5000-11874 GCA_019787425.1 Platygyra sinensis | reverse complement strand
TAAAGATTGTTACCTTCAATTGATTGTGCGTTCTCATGCAAATTGTGTTATTGAAAGACTTTTGTTGAAAAAGGATTGTCCAAAAGTGTAAATGATTGTCGTTTTGAGACAACAAATTTCAGTCAATGAATTTACAGTCAATGAATGTCAAAGGATGGTATTGTTTATCTTTTGATGATTTTGAATGTTAACACATACGTAAATGTTATTCTTGAACGTTCCTTACGCGCAAATGGTCATATTGGTGTTGTTGAGAGTATATTGACTTAAATGAAACAAATTTTGACCCAAATGAATGTTTAGTTTCTGTAAATAAAGAGCAAAAGGTGTAGTATAAATATATGGGAGATGATACGGTCCCAGCACGCCAAACTTTCTCTTCCGGTTGTCGTCCGCGTCTCAAAAACGCGCGTGCTCAAGCTCTTTAGAATATGATCTTAACCATTATTTTAATCGTTTCGATAACGAGTTAATATTAACTGTTTTTATCACGCGGTAATATTGTTGATGAAGACCTACCACTTCAGTGTAAAATGGAGTTGAAGTTACGAGTGGGTCACCTTTTATAGAGATCTATATGGAGATATAAATGGATGAGTTAATTTGCAGGTCTGTTTATAAAGTGCTCAATTATAAACTAGAGCGTGATTATAACAGATGACGATCTAATCAACTGCCAAGTCAAATCTACAGTTGATTAGTTTGTTACCTGTTATATGTATATAGGTGAACTACTCAAACCGTGAGTGGATGGATGTTTAATACAGAACTGGTTTGTAGGCCACAGAAAAGGTGATCCACTTCTCAGTTACACTCCATTTAATTTTGCACTATATATAGACTAATTTTCTGTTTTCTGCAACATCAACGAATTAACGTTAAATTTGAATGCTGGCGGTATATACACAAATTTATACTAATGCCAATCACCATACATTTGTATATATACCGCACGTTTTCAGATTTAACGGTCATTCATTGATGTTGCCTGATAGGTGTGGTCATTCTTTAACCGTACGAAACAGAGCTGTAGCAATAAAACGATGAATCACTCCTGAAGTCCTGAACTGTTTTATTAAACCATGTACTATATATACTAATATATGCCAGTGTCGGAGACAATTATTTTTCACATTTTCTCATTGCCTGCATGCAAACTACCATTCATTGTTTTGCGTGCCGATTCGCAGATCCGTGAAAAGAGAGAAAATCTAGGAGAATGACTGGAAACGCTTCCACGGGAGATTTCAGATACATTTATTACAATTAGTACTTCTACTTTTTGATAATTTGATTACTGATCACGATGTGTCATAAGAAAGTATAACATTCTTCTTTTTCTTTGCTTCTGTCTTCGGCCGAAACAAAAATGACTGAAACGTAAGTACAATTTAAAGTGGAACTTCCCAAATGTAGTTTCCTAGATTGAACTTTTTTGAGATTGCCATCTTTTCCGAGGTTTTAGCAGTTCAAAACATTGCTTGAACACAGACAATAGTTCACAAATCATGAGTATTATAGACCCTATGCAAAAATGGCTGCCTTCGTATTGAAAATAGCCTCACTAACCTCATTCAGGATAACAAATTCTTTACAACTTTTGTCTCAAAACCAATGCTAGTGAGGCTAATGTAAATACGAACAAAAGAATAACATAAACGCGGCCATTTTTGCATAGGGTCTATACTTTCTTTTATGAAGATATAACGTTTACTTACATAGTTGGTGTGAAGTTCATTAAGTTGCACCTTTTTTTTTAATCTTGTTTGCTCATTGCGAGAGCACGAAATAAATTTATTTCATTAGCGCCTCTTTGAGGTAAAATACCCTGGAAAGTAATACCAATTTAGCAAAAAAACAAGCATATCTTAACCCTAATACATTTTCATTGTGACGAAAATTAAATACTTTGATAATATAGTGCAGTCGATAGTCACTGAAATTGAAACTTCCAGAATAATTCAGGTCTGTTCGTTAACTTATTTACTTTAAAGTGGCGCTAATAAAATTATCTTGGGTATACTGAGGGTAAATGGTGTATTGTTACGTTTCTCTTAGAAGAAGAAGAGTCTTTTGAATCGGACTGTTCAAAGACTTTGCTAGTTAATGACTTATTGTTACCTGTTAGTCGCCATTAACCTTATAATTGAGCAAATGGTTTTTCGGTTCCAATTTCCATGTTATACGGGCTTCTACAAATCAAAAACGTCTGAACATGGGCTTTTTCTATGAGTAAAACTAGGTGTTGATCCTGATAAGTTAAAGTTGAGATTCCTTTGTTATATCATTCACATGTAGTTTAAAAAAAATGGTGCCTTAGTTAAATACACTTTTTTGTGTGTCAGATTGTTTAAATTATTGCAAAAATGTCGCCTAATGAAGCAGTACTGTATTAAAAGGCCGTTTACGCGGCAGAAAAATTTGGGTCCGGAATCGCCAAAAAAGTAGTACGGACCCATAACTTTTGTAAAGAAATACTGGAGTTTCCGCAGGGCCATAGGCGGCTATGGCCCTGCGGAAACTTCAGTATCTCTTTACAAAAGTTCTGGGTCCGTACTTCTTTTTTGGCGGGTCTGGACCAAAATTTTTCTGTAGTGTAAACGCGCCTTATGGCCCTGTGGAAACTCCAGTATTTCTTTACAAAAGTTATGGGTCCGTACTACTTTTTTGGCGGGTCCGGACCCAAATTTTTCTGCCGTGTAAACGGCCTTTTAATCTACGAACGAAACCAAACTTAAAGTAATTACAGTAAAAAACCACATTAAACCAGTGTATTATACATTTCTTCAGGTGATAAATGATTGCCAGTATGGACAAATGCACGAAGCATATACTTATTTACTGACTTGAATTGAGCATCCCAACTGATTGCCTTTGTTGTGTTGGATTTAATAACACTTATTAGCTGTGAAATGATATTAAATTGTTTTGTGTTTCTTGCGTGTACTATGCGTCTTTTTGTGCGCATAAGTTTGTTTTTTTAAGTAAATTACTACTAATTTACGTCCTTGGTGCATTTTTCCGCCACCCGGAAAATTAAGCTAGCTTCTGAAAGCCGCGCTTCAGTGCCTTAATTCAATTTCTGTGGTACAGTCACTCCTCTTTATGATAAAGGATATCCCAGCTTAAAATTTGACCATTTGTCACCCTTGTCTATTATGTAATAGTTTATGTAAGAAATAAATAGTTTATTTCTTACACAACAAAATTCTTGATTGAGGAACTGTTAAGAGCAGGTTATATAATAAGGAGAAAGCATACATACATAAAGAAGCTAACATGCTGCGGAGAAAAGTGGACAAGCATCAGAAATGAGTTTAAAACCATCGTTACGAAAGTGCCCTTTTTGTTACTAAAGTGCCCTTTTGTTACAAAAGTGCCTGCTAGTTACAAAAGTGCCTGTTAGTTACAAAAGTGCCTTGTAGAACGTGACAAAAGTGCCCTACCAAGGTTACAAAAGTTCCCTATGTTACAAAAGTTCCCTTTTTACGTTACGAAAGCGCCCGTTTTACGTTACAAAAGTGCCCATACCTATGGCTCTCTCTATCTCTCTCAAACCTTTGCTATGGGCTATTCCGTGGTAACAACTGAGAACCTTGCTGGTACACCTAGTCCTATTTCTCTCTATCTTTTGCTAGTGACTTTAGGCGGGACAATAAACTCACAGTTGTTGTTAAAGGGTTTGCAATAAACGCCTCCCCCAAATAAACGCTGCATCTTAAGTGCCAAACATTTAATAAACGCCGCGGTGTTCGAAAATGAATGGTATTAGTCTGCACTTTTCACTGAAGCGTAGTTTAAAAAAGGAGATGTTTAATGGCAAAAAAAAGAGACCGCAACTAGATGTAGATTCCACATCAATTGCTTTTGTTTTCCATCAACATCATCAGTCCTCATGCGCTTATGCATCTCTAACCCGGATGCATTAGGCCTTCACAGGTTCTCTCCAGTGTGAACAATCTTGTGCCGCCTTGTTTTTGTTGTTTTATTTCAAAAACACTGACTTTGCCACAAATTAACAGGTGCACCCTTCAACTGAACTAATCACGTTCGATACATGCATTACTCTCGACAGATATCACAGCTGGAGAAACCAGTATGAATAACGAGGCATCACATGCAGTATTCACTCTCGTCAAGGAATGTCTTATAAAACCAAGAGAAGAATGGAGGCAGAGCTGTGGTTCGAAGAATTCGTGACCTCTTTTACAAACAGAATGCCGGATATAAAAAGGCGGGAGCTTCCATCATGTATGACAATCGCGCAGATCCACAAAATGTACTGTGTGGCTACCAAAACCCCTCTTAGCCAGACTCAGTTCAGGCACATGTGGACAGACGTTTTTAAAGATGTTACCATTCCAAAGGTAACAAGTTTCGGGGAAAGCATGTAGAACACGTCCAATAATATTAAAAGCCTTCAGAGCAGGTTTAGATGACGTGTCTTTAAACTGTTTTTCGATGTTTTTCTATTTGTTTAAGACAAATCGGTTTTCAAAGTGTGGAGTTTGCTTGCCGATAACGGAACATATTCGCTGTACACAAGAAAAAGCAGCTAAAGTGTTGTAGACAGAGAGAAAGCAACTTCACATGGATCAACTTCACATGGATCAACACCTTTCAACTAAAAATAACTAGGACAATACCATTTCATTTTGTTATTATAAACGTTTATTTCTTAAAGATAGTCGGTATTGTTGGAATGCAAGTTGAGCCCTGATCTAGACAAATCCTTGAACTCTACCTTTCCAAGGTTTATATATAAGGGTTGAAGCCAGTTAAAAAGCAGGAGAAGAGTGATTCCTTGTTAATTCGCATACATATGTGTTGAGTGTTGCTATTGTTTCCGTAACACAGGATTGTGTGTTTGTAATAGCTCGAGAACTACACGACCATGTACTAAAACAGAAAATTCACAGTTACTTTAAAAGTTAGTCCAACCACTATATTAGACATACTTATGGCCAAAATACTTTTCACTAGCCGCCAACTACTGATCACGTAATTTAAGCCCAAAATTATTTTCCTTTGTACTTACATTCCTGAGCTTAATAGTCCTCTCATGTCCTATTTTTTTTATATTTTGTAGCGGTGAACGAAAAAAGTACTACAAACACCAAAAAAAAGCTGAGCGCAATCCAGATAAATACTTGTCTATAATTTTTGGCGGGATGGATCAAAGTAAGACACATTTTGCCTCACTGGATCCAATGCTCAAAGGTATACGACACACTTAAAATGCTCCGAATATTGGGGAAGTTTTAATCAGATGGTGGTTAATTTTCGGTTTTGTTTAGTTGGAAGGGGACAATGCGCATTTCCTCAAGATGCACGTGACCGGCACCCTTTCACATGGACACGGCTTAGCTTTGTGTTTTGTGGACTTGATGCGTTGGCCTCAAAGATGCCAACCCGACGACCAATGCATTACTATCAACATTCTGGCATATTATTAAAAAGGTAAGAACTTTGTTAAGCATCAATATAAGGAAGTGTCATTCCCTTGAGTTTGAAGTGGTGTGATAGACATTGACAAATCATCTCCTTTTTTTCTTGCTTTTTTTTCCGCTGGGTTTTGGCTTTGAAGAGGGGAAGCTTACCTCCAGTGCTATACTTGCAGTTAGACAACTACTAAAGGGATTGCAAGAATATCCACATCCTTGGATTTTGCGCCCTTTTGGTCAAGGCCGGAGTTTTCAAAAAGGTAGTTTCCGTATACTTAAAAATGTAATTTGGCATATTGAGATTCAAAGATGCTAACGCCAGTACAAAAACAAGTTCTGACAAACTTGGCAAAAGGAATATTCTTTTAAGAGATATTTCTACTTGAATATGCATATAAAAGTCTGTACTGCAAAACAAGTGAAAACTAAAAACTCATATTTTAAATAGAAATTGATTATTTTCATTAGCCAGATAGGAATAAGTGAAAAAAATATTTGAGATCTCTTCAGAATCAGTTAATTTTCTTCACAGGTTTGTCTGTCATATTTTATGGTGGGACACACACACAAAGACATCGATCAAGTAAAGTTATTTTAATTCAAGGTTTATTGATTACTGGCTGACCAATAAAAAGCAGTCAGTTATTTGTTTCGCAAACATGCAGTAACTGTAACATTCACCAAGAGAAACAAAAGTGTATGTTATCTTTTACACAGATGTTTAGCAGAATCACCGAAGCCCTGAGGAGGACGGATGCGGTTACGCTAGATCAACTCCGGAGGGTCATTCACAACTCCTATACCCCATCTCCTTCCACTGTGTATAGGGAAAACATTTTTGATATCAAAGAATGGCTTCGCCCTTATATGGCTACTTTAAAACACCATAGTAACCCACACGCCTTCAGATTTAAATTGAACAAGGGCCAAGTGGAGATGACGTATAGGAATTGGGCTATGGCGAACAAGAAGGAGTGGCTTCCCAAGGACACAGGTTACATTATACTTGAAGAACTTCCAGAAGGGACAGTCACTACAGCGACCAGATAATACCCGTTGTCCTACAATTGAGGCGATGGAGGGATCACTAAAGCATGTTTCCATGAGAATGAAACCAGAAGAAGTAGCTTGGTGGCAAACATTTGTCATAGATGAAAGAAAAAGAAGGACGTACTGGGAAGGAATGACCGATGAGGACTATCGAGAGGCTGGTGCACATTTCGATCTCTTCACAATGCAGCAATTAAACCCCGTGTCAGCAAATATTGAACAAAAAGATGAAGCGTACCAAAAAGGGAGAAGGAACTTAAAGAATTGATTGCCAAAAAAAACAACTTACCCCCACTAAGTAGACACAAAATAAATATTGGCTAAAATCGCAGACAGTCTGTGTAGCGGCCCCCGTACGAGAGCGGGCTGCTGTGAACATG
>JAHPZR010050884.1:0-10665 GCA_019787425.1 Platygyra sinensis | reverse complement strand
TCATCTATTGTTATAACTTAGGGAAAGAATGCGTTCCTCCATACTAATGAAGTGTCTAGCTAGCTAGGTAAAAATGCGTTCCTCCATACTAATCAGCGTCGCTCTAGAACAATACAAACAATAAGGTTGCCTTAACTTGCCCGTTATTAATGAACCCTGATTGGAAAAAATCTCTTATGTGTTAAAATTATAAGCGCGAATTTTAACGAAAGCGCTATCGTTCTTGTAATCGCTTTGCTGCGAAAGTCTATCTCCGAGACTTTCAGTTTATTCGAAACGTTTATCATGAAGATGGCTTTTTTCACTAGCGGCCATGTTTTTTAAACTGCTTTGAGCGCTTGTTTAACTGTCCGTGATTCGGAAACGCTGACAACCACAAATGTTTTGAAAGTGTAATAAGGTTCTCTAGCTTTCTTTGAAAACTTTCTCCGATTTTCGAAACGTTAATTTGCCCGGACTCTTTTAACCCCGATTGATTTAGGTAGAAGCTATCATGCTTTTATTCTCAGCTTTGCTGATGAGAGAGAGAATTAAATTCTTAGCTAAGAGCTCGAGTTTTCCGCTCCGTTAGTCACGCACTGAACTCCACTCCCTAGATTTGCATACTGACAAAACTCGAACGGAGAAACCCATGGGACAGCTCTATCATTGAAATGACAACAATAGAAGCTCGGACCGCTAATTAAGTGTCAACACGCGACAATAAATATGTTTGAACAACTTGTTTCTTTTATTACGTTTATTAGCGAATACAAAAAAATTAATACACAGAGATTTGAAATGCATACACGAAAATTACAACTGAACAAAACTGAGTAAAGTATTAGGAAATCAATCGTCTTTATCGTATTGAGAGGACTTGTAAGGCGAAGTTCTGTGTAAACGTCGAGATCGTCTAGAGGCTCTCTTCGGTTCATAGTCCAAGTAATTTACAAATTTGACGGACTGGGGGCGTTTACGCTTTCTAACTGGTGACAGCGATTCGACTGTGGGAGGGGGTGTCAAAATTGAAGGAGGGAGGGAGGGAGACGCGATAGAGGAAGAGGTTGCCGTGGTAGATAAGGCTTGTGGGGCTGTCACTTGGGTTGGTGCTTGAACTGGAGTCGCTGGTGTGATTTCTGGTAGTTCTTGAACGGGGTTTGGCGCTGTTGGTGCGTCGCCTGTTAGTACATTTGTAGAAATTTGGTTTGACTCTTGGGGTTGGGCGGGTATTGTTGCTTCAGGTATTAAAGATTTGAACTGGTGTTTATAGTTTAAAAACTTGTTTTGCAACTGCATGTACTGCTTCGCTTTCTGGTCCTCTGCAAGGTTTGTACGATACAAGAGATTATCCATATTATTCTGAATGCGTTGCATCTCCGAAATCGGCGGGGGCACCATCAGAGTTTGTTGTTTGAGGTACTGGAGCAGTTCTTGAGAAATTCTATTCTCTTCGAATCCTTTGTCGAATCTTTCTTCGCCGGGTAAAACATTTGTTCTCAATCTACATCTATCTGGAGTCGTTGGCTTAAGATCTACAAAAAGATATCCAAATGGTCTTCGCACCGCCTCTTCGTACTCTTTGATAAACCAAGCAGTTTCACTTGGATACATTTGTTTGGCTAGAGTCAAAATTTGTAGTTTATCCCGAGGATTCTTGAAAAGGACCAAGTAATGACTGTTTAAGCTGATGCTTCGGTTGCCTTTGCCTTGATGGAACAGATTTTGCACAATGTAAATAACGCTCAGATTTCGGTGATGAGATCCTTTTGTAAACAGGTTCACGATCCGATTATCTTTTCCGGCTTCAATCATTTGGTCGTCAATGACAATCAGGTTACGTATGTTGACATCTAAATAGGAATCATTTTCCAGAGATTCCGGGATCCCCTTGACAAATTCGATTGTCGGTATCATCATCGATAATTGTGTGTAGGCGTTTTGCCACTGTGAATAACACCAGATTATTCTCTCCGGTGGTTGATCGATCACGGTTTGAGCTTGTTGTAACAGTGATTGTACCCAGACAGTTTTTCCCGAGCCGGTCATCCCTGCAACCATGCAAGTAAATGGATGAACCAACTGAAACCGCTGACACTTTTCTTGAGCCATCGGTATGACTGGAGCAAAATTGGAATTACTGTGTTTTCTGTTCATATGTCTTTGCAAATTATCTTTTCTAGAAAACTCCTTTTGACAAACAGGACAGGACCAACTCATGTCAACTCACTCAAAGCTTAGTTAAACTGACAAAATGTGTATGATGTTTTACATTTATATAGCCTTCAATCACCACAATTCTATTGTTTTCCATCCTTCTCCTCCTCCTCAATTCTATTGTTTTCCCTCCTCCTCCTCAATTCTATTGTTTTCCCTCCTCCTCCTCAATTCTATTGTTTTCCCTCCTCCTCCTCAATTCTATTGTTTTCCCTCCTCCTCCTCCTCCACATTTCTATTGTTTTCCCTCCTCCTCCTCCTCCTCCTCCTCCTCCTCAATTCTATTGTTTTCCCTCCTCCTCCTCCACATTTCTATTGTTTTCCCTCCTCCTCCTCCTCCTCCTCAATTCTATTGTTTTCCCTCCTCCTCCTCCTCCACATTTCTATTGTTTTCCCTCCTCCTCCTCCTCCTCCTCCTCAATTCTATTGTTTTCCCTCCTCCTCCTCCTCCACATTTCTATTGTTTTCCCTCCTCCTCCTCCTCCTCCTCAATTCTATTGTTTTCCCTCCTCCTCCTCCTCAATTCTATTGTTTTCCCTCCTCCTCCTCCTCCACATTCTATTGTTTTCCCTCCTCCTCCTCCTCCTCCTCCTCCTCCTCAATTCTATTGTTTTCCCTCCTCCTCCTCCTCCTATTGTTCTATCATCATATCGAAAACTATATAAAGCGGGACACAGGAGAAACTGTCCCATTTGAACTTGGTAAAGTGTTGCTTACACTTCATTTCTGTCAGAGGAGACCCGCTAATTTTTAAACGCGATGAAGAAACTTTATACTCCAAATCACAAGTTGTACGAAGAATACTATTTAAACCAAGCTAAGCAAAAAGGAGGTAATTTACCGGCTTTTCACGGAGCCCGATTTCAGCAGGGGTATGGCTTAGGTTCCATATTTAAAGGGCTGTTTCGCTGGGCGATGCCTCATTTACAGCAAGGCGCTAAAGTGCTTGGCAAAAAGGCATTACAAACAGGGGTCCAAGTGGCCCAAGATGTTCTGGAAGGAAATAATGTTAACACAGCGCTGGCGAAGCGTAGTAGAGAAGCTATTGGTGGACTAGTACCTCAGGCTGGGAGTGGTCGAAAATCTACAAAAAGGAAAGTGCAGTTTCGTGGTTTACCCCCGTTCAAGAAACGCAAAACAGTTGTGTTGGATCAGGACGAAGACGACTTTCAACTTTGGTCGTAAATTTAAGTGGGATTCCCTGGAAAAAATTATAAAATACCGATGCCTGTCATCTTTAACTCATTTTACGACCATGTCTCGAGTAGTAAAGAACAACCTACCTTTCCTTCATCTCTTAACTTGTTGCCCAGAACATCAGCGTCAGTTTCTTTTAGAGACAGCCACTCCAGAACAGATACACGCATTAGTTCAGATTCTTTTTAATCTACTTCATGGAAACATACCGGTCTCTAAGGAAGTGAAGCACAACTTAAAAAAGCATGCAGATGCCCTTGTTAGTCTCGTTGAATCAAGTGTTCCTTACAGGAAAAAAAAGTATATTCTTGCTCAAGAAGGTGGAGGATTTATACAAGATTTGCTAATCCCGGTTCTAACTAGCATAGGGCCCTTAATGTTATAAAACGTCGCGATCTAGTCTGTAGTATAATCAGTTGGTTCTTGACGTTAACGAGTGCAGGTCAATATGAAGAGAAAAGTCGCCTGGGATGAAGAGGAAGAGAGCGATTATGAAGACAACAACGCAAGTGAAAACGAGGAAAGCGATAACGAAGAACCTCGAATTAAAGATGTTTTAGAAAGTCTGTCCCAACGGGTTTCCCGACTAAAGGCCTCCGATCTATTACACAGCATGGCGGCTTCCAAAGATATCTTGTTTTGGACACCTCGCGGACAGTTACTCCGAAACCAGCGAATAATACCAGTGACGAACATTTCAGAGCTGGTCGAATATGTGTTACTCCCCCATAACGACGATGTTGTTAAACCTCGAGCCCTCAAAACATTTATCGATGGGTTGGCAGAGTTAGGAATCGATAAGCGTTTGATACAAAATAAGAGAATTTTGGCGGAACTATTGGAAAAAGAACAAGCCTATCGCGATAAAGACAGTGAGGCTGGTGATGAAGAAATGGTCTCCGAAAGTAGTGATAATGAAGAAGGCACAGAGACAGCGTCTGAATATAGTGAACACCAAGAATCAGAAAACCCAGATCTGGAACCTGAAGAAAATTCAGAGATTTTGCTTAAAGGAAAAGGTCTTTGCTGCTATTGCAACGGAGAGAACGTTTACGAAAGAGCAGTAGTCAAATGCCCTAGATGTTTTTGGCATGATGGTTATAGGATTTGTCCGATATGTGTACATCAAATTCCTGTTGATCGTAAACACTTGGCAGATGGATTTATTTGGTGCGCTGACTGCCACGCGGTGAAACACATTAACTCAAACACTTTAAAAAGGACTCATTATCCTCCAAGCGAAGATGAAGACGATTGATTTCCTAATACTTTACTCAGTTTTGTTCAGTTGTAATTTTCGTGTATGCATTTCAAATCTCTGTGTATTAATTTTTTTGTATTCGCTAATAAACGTAATAAAAGAAACAAGTTGTTCAAACATATTTATTGTCGCGTGTTGACACTTAATTAGCGGTCCGAGCTTCTATTGTTGTCATTTCAATGATAGAGCTGTCCCATGGGTTTCTCCGTTCGAGTTTTGTCAGTATGCAAATCTAGGGAGTGGAGTTCAGTGCGTGACTAACGGAGCGGAAAACTCGAGCAGTTAGCTAAGAATTAATTCTCTCTCTCGTCAGCAAAGCTGAGAATAAAAGCATGATAGCTTCTACCTAAATCAATCGGGGTTAAAAGAGTCCGGGCAAATTAACGTTTCGAAAATCGGAGAAAGTTTTCAAAGAAAGCTAGAGAACCTTATTACGCTTTCAAAACATTTGTGGTTGTCAGCGTTTCCGAATCACGGACAGTTAAACAAGCGCTCAAAGCAGTTTAAAAAACATGGCCGCTAGTGAAAAAAAGCCATCTTCATGATAAACGTTTCGAATAAACTGAAAGTCTCGGAGATAGACTTTCGCAGCAAAGCGATTACAAGAACGATAGCGCTTTCGTTAAAATTCGCGCTTATAATTTTAACACATAAGAGATTTTTTCTACCAATCAGGGTCAAAAGCGATCGGGCAAGACCGGGCAACCTTATTGTTTTTATTGTTTAGAGCGACGCTGATTAGTATGGAGGAACGCAGTTTTACCTAGCTAGCTAGATACTTCATTAGTATGGAGGAACGCATTCTTTCCCTACGTTATAACAATAGATGACGTCATGGACTCGACCGTTATGCATATTAATAAAGGGAACGCACTTTCTTGAGGGAATCCAAAGGGAACGCACACGGAACGCAAGGGGAACGCAGTAATCCGGATAATTCTGACCCTCTATGACTACTTGCGTCTCGCTGTTAAGGAGCATTGATTGCAAGGTGAGGTACAAGACTACAAACGCGACTGCAAAGACTACAATTCCCAGTTAATAACCTACTTGGTAATGGGCAAACTGAACAAGTTTTCCGAATAAGCTCTTGAGCATTTGTTTGTAACAACTTATTGTATGTGGTGGGAGATAGATAGTTAAGTTAGAAAAACGTGGAAGAGTCTCTGACGATTTACTTCCAGTGTAGTCGGCGATTACCTTAAGTTGTCCAGTGAAAGCAAAATTTTCTGAACCGAACTATGCGGAGCACAAAACTGACAAAAGCAAGCTGTATATCTGTGAAGTAAACAATGTCAAAGCGTTCATTTTCTTCAGGGGGAGGGGAAAGGTAGTAATATCGGAGGCTGCTTGGCGGCTTGATTTTTGTTGTGGTTCTTATTTGTTTGAAGTAACGTTAATGAACAGGAGATAACTGAAATTTTCCTCTGTAACACTGCATTTGGATTTCTCAACCGAGTACCAAGTGGTAACTAAATGAGTAACTGTGCCTCTTCATTTCGTTTGGTAACGTTTAACAGTAAAAAAAAGGTACTTGGAAATCATCCAGTTTTGTTATTGCGGTACGCGAATTGTTCAGACCGCGAAACTAACTTGCGATTAGACCCTCTCTTCTTTCTTTCTTGAGTAGTAAACCTTGATCAGAAGAAAACCAAGCATCTTGTACCTTGACGATATAAAATACCTCTAAATTTGACAAAACTTCAGCTAAAACGGTACGTCTAGCGATGGTTTTATTTCTTCCTTTGAAATGTTGCTCATTGCCCAGAGGGCGTTCTCCCGGGGGGGGGGGTACTCCCCATAATGGCCTATACGGAGAGGCTCCGCCCGAAAGGGGTACCTTTTTCAGGCTTCAGGTATATGAAAGGGTAGGAATTTCACAAGTTGAGGTATATGTAAGGGTAGGGAAATCGGTCATCTAGGTACTTAAAAGGGCCTTTAATTATAATATTTCGAATAGACCCCCCTTACAGCTCTATCAGTTTATTTATTTAGCAATACATGAAAATGAGAACAAGACTTCCTAAAGTAGGTATGTGAAAGGGGTATCTTTTTTCAATAAAAGGTATGTAAAAGGGGTACCTTTTCTGCCAAAATGGTATATGAAAGGGTAAGGGGTTGGACCTCGGGGCGGAGCCTCCCCGTGTTAAACTTTGTTAAGTACCCCCTCCCCCCTCCCCTTCGTTCGGCCTAGAGTAACTAGATCACCAGCGCATTCAAAAGAGATAACACGAACCGCTGAGTAACTGATCTCAAATAACTTATGCAAAGAATTTATGCGGATAGCATTGAACGTTGTTATTCTAGTTTCTTCGTTGTTGTTGATTCGTGCATGCCTTTTTACATTTTCTTGTTTTCAACGCTGCCATAGGTCTGGATGTAATCTTTAGACCGATGTTATTTAAGGTGTTCAGGTATCCCAGGTTTAGTTTTGAGGTTTTAAACAGGAAGAAGTTGTGTAGTAACAACCTCCCAAGACTTTCATGAAGTATTCTGACTTAAAATCAAAATACATAAGTAGTAACAGCATTAGTTAGATAAGGAGTGAGGTAATCAAAATAAGTTAGTAACAGCAGTAAGTCGCATGTTTATGTGCAGCCGCGTTCAGATTATGAGTGAGTTCAAGTTGCGGGTTGCCATTTGGTTTTAAATTCAGTTATTTTCTTATGGAGGATACTCCTGTAATAAGCTTATATATAAGTTTCTAGCAAATGTGGTTTGGTCAGGAAAGCTCTAGACCCCACGTGTTAATTTTTTTTTCATAATCCGGTTAGTTTCACATTGACCTTTTATCCGGGAGCTGTATACACTCTCCAAAACTACTTAGAATGGCAAGCAATGATGGAAAAAATATTTTAAATTAGCTAATGCGATTAAACACCCGTTTCAAGTGGTGCATCATGATATAGCTTGAAAAAGGTTAATAATGTTGAAACAGGATCTAAAATGGAGTACAGATGTTTGTGAAAATATCGTCGATTGCCACAGGGTCGGAAACCGCGGTTGAATTACCTACCTATACTTATTCTAGTCCCGAGAATACATGTCGTTTATTTCAGGGCGTCGCGCGGTGCTTGTCACAAACTCTATTTTTAGTGATAACAATCAGCTAACTGCTTCTCTGTAGATTTGACAATCTTTTAAGAAGAACTACGACACTGTACTTCGATCTCTACACTACATTTTGCAGCTGTTTTAAAAACCGTTATATAGCAAACGCGAAACTAGAGCGAACTGACAACATTCAAGCCCAGAAGCGAGCCTACTACTCATTAATATTGTTTGTAATTTCTTCCACCTCGATAAGTTAAGTGTCTCTCAAATCAGGTAATTCTACCTGAAATCGTTTTTCCATAGATTACCGTTGTCTATAACTCGAAAACAATATGTAAGCTGCACTTACACTGTAAAAATGCGCCTATAGATTGTTTGTCTTGGCAAGGAAGACTTGCCGCTGTATCCAGCAAACTTAGTACTCTTTCAGGATACGCAGATCAGTAGGGGATATCATAACCGGATCTGTAATTGTTCATGACCCAGGGGAGCTGATGCTGGTGCATGTATTTCCAGGGTGGAATGAGCCGGGCTATGTCCAGTAACGACAAAGTGTCCCTGACACGAAACAGGTGCCTGTTTGTGCTGCTAGCAATACCCACCAACTCATGAATACCAGGCATGTAATTCCCAACACCAATCACAAACATTTCCACGCCAAGCATTTTCAGTTGAAAAGCGCGGTACAGCGTGAGGTGGATGTTCATGTTCGAATTTCCATCTGTGAGGAGAAGAACACGTTTTTTGGCCCGTGGACGTAAATTAGAGTTTTTGTTTTGAAATAGCTCTGTGCGGCATTTCTCGAATGCTTCTTGAGTGTTTGTCTTGTGCCCAATGAAGTGTACAGTGGTGTGCAGATTGTACTTGGCTGTTTGAGGGTCGGTGAAGCTGAAGTCGACTTTGGCCTCGTGTGAGTATGTGACGGCAGCATAATGAGTATTCGGGCTTGCTTTATCGATCAGGCTCTCTAAAGCTTTCACACCTCTGTAGAAATCGCGTTTGCGAATGGAATTGGAAGCGTCAAACACGAGCACGACGTCGTAGAAGGTTTGATCGACACTCCTCCGATGTCGTCCCTTGTTCTGGATAAAAAATCGTTCAATTTTCTTGGCAGTAACACTTTCTTTTGGAACTCTTTGAAATCCTGTTAAAACAATATTTACATCGTTTAATCTATGTTTTATTGACCGAAATCTTGACCCAACTGAGTCAATTATAATGGCAGGATGAGAATTGCATCAAAGTTTTCTTGAGTTCTCAGAAAGCATTAGTCTGTGAATACAGACGCCTCTCGCTGTTTCCGGTCGCTTTAGGCGTGTCTGTATTTGCAGGCTAAGAGAGAACTCTCTAGACGACTTAACAACTGAGCAGGTTTACATTCAACATAGGCATATGACGAACAGCCGACTAGAGTCGCCAAGAGTGGATGAGAGTCTTAGGTTTGACTGAACGTTTGAATAATAGAGATGATAATAATAATAATAACAACAACAACAATAATAAAAATAATAATAGTAATAATAATAATAAATAATTATAGTGCGACCTTTTATTGATAATGCTAGCTAGGTCTTTGGTTTGCTCCGTAACTAAAAAGATTGAAGACGGATTTCGATTTAGTTACATACAATGTTTGTCGTTCTTCCTTTTCTCAAGCTGACTTGACAATAGATTGTATGCTTGAGTTATTTCTCCATTCAATGTATGCGGCGATTAATTGTTATATTCTCTAGGTATACACAAATAGAGACGTTTTTAGACTACGTAGGTATGGATTTCAAGTAGTGCGACCTTTATCTATTTGAAGCTCATCGCCTTTCGTTTTTAAGCGAAGACGTTCTGCAAATAATTCTGTATAAACTAGTTGTGAGAGCGTGACAATAGTGTATGGTGGGTGCTTGCAGTAGTACTACTTGTGCCCAGTTTTTTGTGTCTCGTTTCATGATTACGTATTGTCTTCATTTCCCAGTGATGCACAGGTTCTTGGATTTTCGTGATAGCATTCGACGACTATTTGTTTTTTAACTATCATTTACGACCAGTTGAGGGTTTCCGTCTTAAGCAGTTCGGTTCCTCTAAATGGCTGTTTTTGATATTGATCATCCATACTGGTTCACTGCGCCAATTTTTTTCTATATGGCTGCGCGATAAAAAAAGGAACGTGGTGCAAAGCACGTTCAATATATGGTGTTCTATATACCTCTTTAATTTTGGGCGTCTTTGCAATTTCACTTATCGCGTTGCGCCAATTTGAAAAGAAGGCCCACTGCATTAAACGGAAGATCTCTTCCAATTCTATATCAAAGAAACAAACGCTTTAACTCACTTGACTGATGAGAAATTCCGCTTTTCTTCGTCTTCTCCCACACAAAGCAGTGTGAAAACATAACCAGTAAGAGCAATAAAAATAACTTAACCACGGACATCTTATCTGACGACTGCACAGTTCTTACTCTGCTCAGCTCGTATGGTTCGTTCTAAGGAATGTCTGGCGCTTCGCGTTTCCCTAGAGCTCGAATATTCTCCGGGAGTTATTTTTGTTTTTATCGCCATTGATAAGTGTTAACAGGTTAATACTACTCAATAAAAGTGCGTTTGGTTTGTATTTCACGCCCTTTGTGTTGAAAATTAATTTGCATGCTACGTCTAGAAACTACAGTCCTGTTCCTGAGTTTATCACCTTTCGGAAGTAGCCAATGTCATTGGCCTGCGTTGTTTATTTTATCTTTTCCTTGGTTTGGCAAGAAAGCAAGAAGCAAATCACGGGTGCGGCATCCATAACAATAGCGGGCCTTGAGGTTGACGAGATTTTTCACTGATCAAGAACACGGATCAACTTCCTTGGTCTTAACAAGCATTATGAATTAACAATAAAAATCTATAATTTATAGTAAATATCCTGAAGGTAGAAATACATGTGTTTTGATGGTCACCAGCTGAAGTTTCCTTCAACACTC
>JAHPZR010050882.1:0-12089 GCA_019787425.1 Platygyra sinensis | reverse complement strand
GTGATGCTATTCCAAGGTTGATTCGCCCCGAAGCTGTTGTCGCTAATAATGACCAGTGGAAAGGACAGAAGTTAGTGGTGCAGGTGGTGCGAGATGCACCACTGTCAGGTCCAGACACTGGTCATGGGAGTGGGGATAGTGTGCATGAATCCAGTGATAACTATAGCCAGGCATCAACTGGTATTGTGGGGGAGGGGAGAGATGTAGGTGGTGATGTAAGTGAAGCATCCACAGCGCTTGTGGAAGAAGAGAGAAAGTCAACAAGCTCTTCTAGTATAGGTAAGACTTGGGTTAATCACCCAACCTTCATATACACTTAGCTACTTGAAATCAAGAATCCAAATTTCTCCTGTCATCATTTCCTATTTATAAGCTCAAGATTTCTATGGGGTGATAGGTGATGAGACTGTGAAAGCTAATTTAACTTAGAAATTAGACAAATATATATTTTTTTGTTTTTGCAGTTACAGTGGAACCTTGATTTAATGAAGTTGCTAGGGATCGGCCAAATTTGTTCGTTAAAAATGGAGGGTTCATTGTGGAAATACTATAGTACCAGTGTCTATAAGTTACATATAATAAGCCATTGATTGAAAGGATGCTGTCTCTTTACAATGAAGATTAAAGGATTAATTTTGTTGACTATTGATCTGTTCAGCGATAGTTGACTTGGTTTGTTGAAAGTTCTAGGAACAGTATTGACAACATTGGTACATGTAGCAGTAGCCGGCAATTCTTGTTTGACTATAAAGATCGTTAATAGTGCTCTTGACAATTAGTTGGTTAGTGGAAGTGAAATCTTTATTGACTTAGCATACATTGTCAATCGAGGATGTCAGAAAGTTGCTGCAAAGCTTTTTTTGGTAGAAGTCGGCCCACCAAACAACCAAAGCACTGCCTTTGTTGGTCACTTTGATATCGATTTTCTCAGTCATTTCTGATTGTGAGCTAATAAATCACCAAAAAATGGTACAAAAGTGCACTGTTTATAAGAAAATAAGAAAATGTCAGAGAAATCTGTTTTTCCGCAAAGCTTCAAGTCCTGAAATGACGTTACAGTCATTCCAGTTTCCTGTTTTTGGTCTTGCGGTTTTGTACCCCACCAGAACTGAATTTGACACTTTTGGTACATCAAAACACCAGGAAGGAAAATCGATATCAAAATATTTGTTTTGCTATTCTTATCAGTACATTGTGGAGTCTTTATGGAGCAAATAAAATAATCTGTTATATACACTTTTGCATAGGGCATTCTAAATCTGAGCAAGGATCGACTGTCAGCAGTAGCAGTTACCATGGAGATCTGTCAAGTTTATCGAGTGGAAGCAGCCTCCCTGTATCCCCAGAAGTGCGTAAACACCTTCCACTTCATCCAATGCTTCGGACGCAGTCAACAAGTGATAGCAGCAGCACCAGTGCTAGCAGCAAAGATCAGGAGAAAAATACACAGCAAAGTCACTGGCTACAAGTTGCTTAGTGTGCAGGAGGAGCAAAGTGATCAGGAAGAATCTGAGGTATGTTCTTCACAAGAAGACTTGTTTGCTTCCTCTCAAGGCCACCAGGAAAGAGGAAAGGGATCAAATCAGACAGCAGATGACTTCTTGGCACACCAATCACCTCCAGTGGATAGACAAAGCAGATCTCTCCACGAGAAATCACTCTACAAGAAAGTGCTCACTACTAAGCAGCGGACGTCAACACCATTGAAGGTGGTCACTTTCTTTATACCCCTCCCTCCCAGGGGACACCAATTGAGAATATTGCATTTAAGAGCTTGCAGTTCTCTGGGGAGCCAAGTGTCAGAGACACTTCATCCTCATCATCTGATAAGATGTCGCCTTCACCAGAAGTGTACAACTCAATTCCAGCTTTGGATCCATCCTCTCCCACAGCTAGTGAAGAGGAACAAGCAGAAGAGAAAACTAGCAGGTAATGAAAGAAAGAACTATTAAATCATGTTTACTATGTACAATTGTATCGACTTTCAAATGCATGCCAAAAATATCAGGCAATTACAACATGTAATTCAGTTTGGTTTTACTACCGTTTTGAGATCCACAAAGTAGTCTGATTGGTAACTGATTGGTGTGGTTTTGGTATGTCTTTTCCTCACTATATTAAAAAAAATGCTCTTACTTAGAGCAGAGCAAGGTGACCTCTAGAAAAACCGCCAGGCTTTAAGGGAGGTCACCTTAATCTCAGTGGCCAGTTCCCTCTGTGAGATACAATAATTGCAGGGAATCATGTAATTGTATTCACCATCCTGGACTGGATGAACTACCATGATTCCCAGCAAGCATGTCTCATCATAATTATAATAACAATAGCAATAACAATAACAATAAGAACAACAACAACAACAACAATAAGAATAACAACAACAACAACAATAGCAATAGCAATAGCAATAACAATTACATGTAACAATAATGCTAATAACAATAATAATAATAATAATTATAATAAAATAACAACAACATTATTTAATATATAGTAATTTATACAAAAGTTCTAAAGCGCTACACAGTGGAAGAAGAAAATAGAACAAAAACTTACATTACCTGTAAGAAATAAAATAACGTTTAAAAAGATAACTTTTCAGAGATGACTTAAAAGCCATTTGACACTGGGGCTACACCTAATAATGCTAGGAAGACAGTTCCATAACTTAGGGGCACATACAGAAAATGCTCGTTCTCTATAAGTTTTAGAAACGTTTTCCCCTCATAGAGGAAAGAAGCCATGCAGTAAACAGTTACATGTACGAGCCCAGGTTATTTTCAGATGTCTTAGTTATAAAGTATACCAGCACTAGACAATTTACTGACGAAAACAACCAGCTATACAGGAGGGGAAGGCAATCTGGGGAGTGGGCATGAAATCCATAGGTCACAGGCTTAAGTCAAGCTCTACATGTTTCACAAGCTGTGCTTGATTTACACTGGACCCTATTTTAACTTCTCAACCTTGCTTGTAAACTGCAGACTGGATGTGGTCCTTTAATAGCTAGTTTTTTGACGTAATAAAGGAGTACAGTGTACATGAGGTTAAGGGCCTTTAAATGTCATGGGAAAATGGATTGTGAGGTTTCAGCTGTTGTATTCCATTTACGGCAGGTAGCTGAAATTCAGTCTTAGTTCAAGCATACATAACAATTAAGTTCCTTTAGAATACATAATAACAGTTAACTCAGACTTACTATTTATCCACAAAATGAAGTTGCAACCTCTAGCTTTTAATTTTTTTTTCACTACAGGGTAGAATAAAGAAGACATGGCAAAACATTTTGTTATTTTGTTATCAAACATGTATTGTTATTTAAAATTTAACCAGTCTGCAAATTGTTTTTGATTTTTCAGACCAGTTGAAATTATTAATTCCTCAACAGTTGTTTCACAGTTGTGATCATAATAAGTCAACAGTAAGAGAAACAAAAATAAAATGACACTGATGCATCAATTTTCAAACAAAACTTGATGATCTATTTTTTATTGAAAATTGAAAACCTGGGCATCATACATACTATGTACTATGAACATTTATTGGGATTACACTGTAGTGCAACATTTTATAAATAGTTAACATCTGCAATTATATCTTTTCAATTTATTCAGTTCGTGTGGGAAGATAAAAACACTGAAAAGGCTTCTTCTCAAAAGCAGACTCAAGAGGATCGTGAGGTAGCTCAATCAGGAGGTGACAACTTGAGTGCTGATCGGGAACTCTCAGAAATATCAAGAGCTGCAGCAGCATTATTACAGTCGTTTGATTTATCACAAAACCAAGAGAAACATTTTGAAAAGCCAGCACCCCTCAAACACAAGGAGACATCAGATGACGAGAAGTGGTGCTACCTCATTGGCAACAAAAGCAGCAGCAAGAGGTAAACCAGCAAGGCAGTGGTGCCGACGGGAAGAAATCATCATCAAATACCGGTACCAGTTCCTCACAAGGGTCTTCAGAGGATAATCAATTTAGGGGTGAGCCACAACGTCAGGTGCAGCAGTGGCAGTCAGTTGTCAGTACACTTGTTACCAGCAGTTCAGGATCTCAAGGCACAAAGGCAGAAGCTATGACACATGCATCTAGTTCCAACAAAGAACAGTCTGTACAAAGAGTGGATTTGAGCTTTCTGGAGAACAGTGAAGCTATGCCTCTTATTTCTAAGGCAGAATGCCCCAAGGAAGCATCACAAGGGAACCAGTTGTCACTTTCTCCATCATCTCTTTTAGTGGATCCCTTTAACCCAGATGATGGAAAGGGTAACGGAACAGAGGAAAGTCCTGTGTTAATCCCAGGTCTCACACAACCTGAGATGAGTGAAGATATGTTCTGTCCAGTGTTACACAAGAAAAGCAGGATGTTTCAGGTTGTTATAATTGTTGTAACGTTTTTGTCTGTATCATGAAATTGCAAATCTCATGGGACTTAGGTTCTACAAATCTTGTGAAAGTCTCCCAAAAGAAGTGTCACAAAATATCACCCATCCAACACTAGTACAGGGCAACCCCACCTCACAGTCATTCTATTTATACAGCCACCCCATTAGTAGGGCCACTATTCTGGCCCAAACAAAAGCTCATTCAGTCATTTTCTCATTCCAAGAACCTCTTAAATAGGGGTACCCCATAATACAACCACATCTATGTGGCCCATTGGTGACTGGATTACCGGTAATTAGGTTTCTCATTATTAAGTTATTGGAAAATTCTATATGTAATATCATGATGATTTCAATCTGAGTGAAGGGAGGTGATCAAACATGTACATCCTAGATCTACATGTAGATGACCACTCCTGCCCTCTTGTTGAATGTAGTAAAGCACCTCCTCTTTGGTGAGGGGTGGGTGCGTGGCAATCAGCGTACTGTTTGCAAAAGAATAGGAAAATCATCAACTGGGCGCAGTGTCTTAAATTTATGTACTTATAGAGGAGAATCAAAAGTTGTCAGACGGTTCTAGGGTCTGGTAAGAGTGAGCAGTAATGGTAAATTTGTAATGTTGTAACAGATGAACCAGCTGATCAGCCAATGGTAGAAGAAGAAAACATGGCTGAAGATTCTCAGGACATGGTAGTCCCATTCTCTCTACATCTGACCCAGTCACAAACAGACATGGACAGCCAGGCACCATCTGCAATGGAGTTGATTGACAAGGTAATTTTCCTGAGACAATTAAAATTGTATCCTGAGTCCACTTTACCCATGTAGTGAAGTCTTAAGCAATATGCATATGGTCTAAGGACAGTTTACTACAAATATAGTCTCCTCCACAGCCGTTTTTTGGGATGTCATGCAATCCGTAACATCCCAAAAAACGACTGTGAAGGAGACTACTACAAATAGGACTTAAACAGCTGTTGAAAGTGTCCAATAGTTAGCATAAACAAGACGTTTTGGGTTCAGCTCTTCAGTGAGCTGAAAATGAAAGTATGTTGAAAATATAAGAATGGCAAAGAGAAATTTGATGCTGGATGTAACCTATGATAGGCTAGGATCCCATCCAGTCCGGAAATTGAAAACACTGTAAGTCACTTCATGCTGTTGACACAGGAATAACCTTCGGTAGTACAGGACACTTGGTCTAGTACTGACCAAAGACTGTTTAAAGTTTAAAAAAGAGTTGCTTTGTAGATTGTACTAAAATATATATACAGCTTGTCATTTCAACTCTCGAACATGCAACCCGTTTTGCTAGACATGTAGTTTTGCTTTCACAGGAAGCGCACCTGGAAGTGATTGTTGTTGAGCCAGTAGATGACGCCAGAGAGGACAAGCCTACTGAAACAACTCCAAAAGAAGAGGTGGTGGCTTTGACAAAACAAGACTCAAGCAGTCAGTCGATCTTGGCTCCGCTGGTGCGGCCACAATCTAAAGTGTTGCATGCTCCAGAGGATGAAAACAGAAAGCTAAATCCAGAAAAGCAGAATGTTGAGATGTCTGGCAATCTTCCTGAAAATCTTGCAGATAGAGGTGATCTGGCCATTGACAATGTCCCCAATTCTGAAGATCCCCACCCTTCTACTGATCAAGTGACTGTCAAAACCCCACCTGAAAATCTCCTGTTGGCTGAAAACTCTGGAGGAGGTGCTCCTAGCGAGGAAAGTGGGCGTGTCGAACTTGAAAAAGAGCAGTTAAGTACACCTGAAAAGGAAGTTCCCGCAGGAAAACTGAAGAAACAGCGGCTTCCGGTGGCAGTATTTTCAGAAACATCTAGTGAATCTGCCACCGGAGCTTTTCATTTTTCCTTCCCAAAGGAACCGTTGAAACCGGTAACATCTACCACCCCACCCCCCATAAAACCTGTTCGTTACGATACTCCAGACTCAGAGGAGAGGAGCTGTATACGCAGTATTATCCCAGATGTAGTTCTGCCAGTGGTAACAGAGACGCCTGGCATGTCCAGTCAAGGTATCTCGCTCTCTTTCTTTATGTAGCATAACCCACAGATCGTTATGTATCAGGTGAATTTGTTATCTTGTTGGCTACGAACGGGCCATCTGTTTTCGACAAAAGGCACCGGGAGCGTATCAGGTTTTTTTTTTTTTTTATCAGATTGGTTTCATGTTTCTGTGGAGTTAGACAGGGTTAGATAGGTCGGTCTTAGACAGCCCACTCTAGGTTTCTACGTCAGCAGAAACCTCGAGCTTCCCTTATAATGGTTGATGATTATACCGTCCGACCTTAGAGACGTTATTGGTAACCTGCGATCAGGCGTTTTTTTTTATCTAAATACAGGGAAGGAGGGTATGATCGCAGGTTACGTTATTGGCAGATGGTCAAATTCTCTAACTTTACATTACCATCTGTGATTTTTATTGGCTTTCTATCATTTTTTTTTTCTTCCATGGTTTCAACCTCCATTTTAGAAGTTTCACTTGATTTTTAAGAGGTGCTGTTCGAATTTGGGGAAAATTGTAATTAATTAGCGTATTTTTTTAAGAGAAGAAGTTTGCTCGACGTTTTTACCAAAAAAATTGAGATGAAACATTACTTCGTGTCCTAAACTCAAGAAAACACCCCCTTTAGACTTCTTTAGACCACTTTCTTGTGTCATAGAATCGCCCAAGATGGCATGACGCGTAGGTTTTGTTATTGTTTGTGTTTATCTATTTTACATAAATTTCGTAAATTTTTACCACTCGTTTATGCAAAATTATTTTCTTTGTAGCCCCATTAGGTTCTTTGGATCAGATAAGGCCCCAGTCCCTCACGGTGTCTATGCCGCGTCACGGTTCACCACTCAGTGACTCAGAAAGTTCAGAACCAGTCTTCCACTTCGAGCCTTCGCTTTCTCCGATTTCCACGACGCCAGGCACCTCAGGCCTTCTCCAGCCCAGTGCCCCTGAGCCCCCGCGAACAATATTCAGCCACGCTCGAGAGGCCATCGCCAAAAGTAAGAAAAGAGAAGTACATGTGGAAAGCGACAACGATCCGTTTGCGTTTACCGCGGAAGATGAGGCGCCTGAACCAGTTAGAAAAAAGCCAAGAAGGGGATGTTCTCGCGGGACGCAAGGAAAAGAGATTAGGTCGAGAAAGGAAGTCCAGGAAGATGGCAGTACTAAAACTCGTGGTGCATCAACTTGTAGAATTGTTGAAGATCCGAGCTTGTCCAGTGACCAATCAGTTGAGGATCGCAAAGAAGAAGAAGAAGAAACATCAAAACCTACTTCTTTGCAAGAAGGGTTATTCGGTAAACGTGGGCGTCAAGAAAGCGGTGAATCATCTGAAAGCGAAGCATCAGTAGACAGGTCAAAACGGGCGCGAAAGGAGGAGGAAGAGCCGAAAAAATATCAACAAATAACCCACATGCGTACCATTACCACAGTAACAACTCAAGTCAAACGAGTGGTTACTGTCAGCGTCGTCGGTAAGGAGTCCGAAGAAGTGGTCGAGGTCTTAACCTGGGAAGAAGACTTGGCACCACAAATCGAAAACAAAGAGGAAGAGGAGGAACAGGTCCATGATCTTCTCGATGGCTCACGTCTGACGCTGTCTTCAAAGTCAACAAAACAACAAGAGCACCAACAGCAAAGCAGAAGCTCTCCTCGAATTAAGAATGGCAAATCACCAGTTACCACTAGGTCTGCGTCTAAATCGGTTGGAAGGACGTCCGCTCAGCGACTGCCTATGGCAACCTCTGAGAAGAGTGGTACTGATAGAGGCTCGGAAGAATCAGGCATTGCAGTAGGCGACGACCATCAGAGAAGGAATGAGCCCACAGTTGAAACCCCGGCAATAACTAGGCAGGCCACCATGCCTGTTGTGCAAGAGGAAGCAGATCTTAAACGCAGCTCATCAAGTGATTCATCTCTGACACCTGGAACCCGTGTGTTGGCCAAGTGGCTGGACAGTTACTTTTATCCAGGAGTAATCACTACAAAGCAGTACAAGAACGGGCGGTACTTAGTCACATTTGATGACGGTGATAAACGAAGGATTCCGCGAGAAAATCTCATCATCAAAGATTTGCTTCCTGCGGGGCAAAGTGTCATGGCTCAAGGGGAAGTCGAGGAAGACTTTTACGAGGAAGGAATCATCGTCGGCCATTTTCGAGAAGGAACTTCACGCGGTTACGAGATACAGACCCAGAGTGGCGCAATTAGCCGGTATCCTCAGAGCAGAGTTATTTTATCAGAACAGCAAGCTTCGGTAATTTTATCGAGCGAGAGTTCTGTTAATCTTACGAGTGGTTCAAGCGTCAGCATAGGAACTCATAGTTTAAGAAAGAACGTATGTGCTTCAAGTAGCGGGGTAAGCGCGCACAACATCACGAAGTCGGGTAGTACTAGTTCTAAACGCACAAGTGACTCTTCAAGTGAGGAAAAGGCTCGTGGAAAGAATGCCGCTCGTGCCTCAACACACGAGAGCCCTAAACTAACCAAAGCTGCGTCTGCGAGCACCGACATGACTCCAAAATCAACTCACAAATCGTCACATGTTAAGCTTAAAGCACATGCGCGACGAGCGGGACAAAGAATAACTGAAAGTGAATCAAGTTCGGATGAACAACACGCTGCCAATGCGAAAAAAAGACGACCAGTTAAGAGAGGGCTGTCGTCGTTATACAGCGCAAAATCCCCTGCAAAGTCGGCGGTCAATGAACCGTTCGCTGCTCCGGCGCGACGTTCGCCGCGTAAACAGATGAGCGGAAAAGAAGACACCGTTGAGACACCTTGTCTACCTGGCAACAGAAACATATTTGCGGGGTTAGCTTTTCTAGTGACAGGTGTAGGCAGGGACAAAAACGAGCCCGACGAATCGGATAGCGAATCAGAGAGAACCGAGTTTAATCGCGACCATCTTAAGCGCCAGATCGAGGCAGGAGGCGGCGTCGTACTGTCGTCATTTACTCAATCGCAGATCTCTGCCGCGGATTGCTTCCTGATCTCCCACACACACCAGCGGACTCAAAAATATTTCCAGTCTCTGGCCTCTGGAATTCCTTGTGTGTCGCACATGTGGATTAATGACTCTTGCACGTGTGATCGTCGTCTGGACTACAAGAGATATCTGCTTCCTGCGGGGGAAAGCTTAGAGGAAGGTGGGATTGTGGAGTGTCGGCCACGCAGAAACATCTTAGGCGATATGCGGGTGAGTGAATTTCTGCTAATAATTAAACTCGCGGAAACGCGGCAACATTGCAAATAATCTATAGTTACACCAACTGTTTCAAGTAATAGTTTCACGTGACGTTATACGCAGTAATGATGGCGAGCATGTGCACAATGTTTCACCTTGTGTTCGGATCATAAGCATAGCATAGCACCAACCAATTCGATATCTAAGGCCTCGTCAACTCTACGCCGGAGGAATTTGAAGACGCAGCTTTATTTTTGCAGTTAGGCCTGCCTTCCTCACTAACGGAGCTTTTCGAAAACGCGCTTCAAACCTTAGAAATTTGAATGCGCCGGCATTGTGTTTTAGTGCTGACGGAAAATATTTTGAAAACGAGGCTTCTCGATAACAAAGGCATCATGACAATTGTGTGATTTCCTTGAATGAGTTTTCCTGAAACGCAAATCCAAACTGACCAGCGTAGTGTGGTGGGAAAGCATTTGATGTGTTTTCAGAGTGAAACATCCGTCTTCAAATTCCTCCGACGTAGGAGCCTAACCTACTTAAGTAAACAGTTCAGCTCATACGTACATAGTTTTGAGTGAAAGTGGTTTTGTTGTTTCTTTGCGCGCTTTTGTTTTTCAAACTCTTTCTCACGGTTGCTTTTCTCTCCGTCACTTTTGAGAACGGAAAGGGGTAAGAAAAGAAGGGATCGAGACTCGAACGAAGTAGTAGACGTCCTACTGCTGAAAGTTAACTGAGCCCTCCCTACGATCATCATCATTGGGTGATGTCAGCTCTCGAAAGGTCTCACATGAATGGCTTGCAACCCTTGGGGAGTACAATAGAGCAAACAATAGAAACAATGCCCCTAGCCCTAAAACAATAACAGCTGCTACAATGATAAAACAAAAGCAGCTTGCGAGAGCTGCTACATTACTGATCATCATTGGCGCCAACTTTCCAGAGTACACTCTGGTACTCCCACCCGCCAGGATTTGCACTTGTTTCTTCAACACGTAAAGCTAATATTAGCGATAGCTGGAAGTCATGTAGCTCTGGGAACGAGACACGAACTGTCAAATTTTTGTCTTCTTTGTTATACCATAGTTAATAGAGGCAGGCACCAGAAAAGGTGCCGTCTAAAATGGAGGAAAATTGTGGTGTTCGTACGTGGCTGGGACCATAACCAAATGTGCGCTTATGAGAGGACTTAGCCCGCAGGAAAATGCAGTGTGGAGAATAATGTGCATATTTTTGATTTACCTTTTGTTTTGCTATCAATAAGGTCCATCTTCATGGGAGCCAGCAGTTTAAAGACACTTGGTCCAGCGTTTTGCTTGCTGCGGGATGTAAGATGGTCACCAAAATTCCGAGCCGCGTTGATTATCTGTGCGATGTGGTTGTATGCGAGGATGACAAGATTCCCAGGAGCATAACACACGCTGCGAGTCTTCTTGGGACACCCATAGTGTCCCTGGAATGGCTTTTACAGTCACTCATTAACGGTCGTCAGGTTCCATTCGATGGCCACGCCAAATATGATTATCGTTACAAGAGTGAGTGACCATGAAAATAACTGGCAGTGCGTGACTTAGTCTTAGAAAGTGGGAAATTTTACAGCACTTAAAAAATAGTCACCTTGGAATGCGTGACAATAATTAAGACTACGCGGTGATGTCCTAAAAACTGGGAGTGCGTAACCATATAAAGGAATTAGGATGTGAAACTCGTAACATACCTGTCTTGTAAAGCATCTTTATTGATAATCGTTTTAAGTAATCACAAAACACAAATTAGATTTCTTAGATTTTATCCAATTTTTTGACAGCATTATTTTAACTCTAGAAATACGCCGTGGTCGTGTCTTACAAAAGTAAGTTCTCCAAAACTAGTTCACTGTTACAGTATTTAATTTTTTGGTCAACCCACGTGATCATAGATAGCTAATCACATTTCAGGATTTGCAAAAAACCATGACCAAATTTTTTTAAAATTTTGATTATATTATGATTTGATATGTAACGATTTAAGGAAGTATATATTCAATAGTTTTAATTTACCCATTGTTTTATGAAAAAAACAGTAAGTTACTAACAGTTTTATTGAATTTTTGTCATATTATTTATTTTCTTTAAGCACCAATTATTGGCACAGATTGGAAGTCTTTCAACATTGAAATGTATATCTGGTACGTATTGACCGAGAGGGAGGTCTGAAAGGGAGTATTTTTAGCGTGCGGTCGTGTGATGATATATAGATTGAATACAGACAACTCTTAATTCAGTCGGCATACTCTCTAGACTCAGTCATTAAGTGCTTTATCATATCGGCTGTTCTTGATGTGTTTATGGAATTGTAATCTAATTTAAAGGACCTCATGGGTCGCATGATGAAGCAAAATAGAGTGTTATAAATACATAAGAAGAAGATACCAGAAAAATAAATATTTAAATTAAATAGTCTACACCTTAATTTGTCATATTTATAACCACAGTATTTTATTATCTCTGTGAGAGGATTGGATACGAGA
>JAHPZR010050881.1:10000-13906 GCA_019787425.1 Platygyra sinensis | reverse complement strand
ATGATAAGTAAACGCTTTTAAGGCCTTTTTAACAATTTTTTTCTTTTGCTGGGAAAAAAATATCTGTTCCGCACTCCCAGCAGGATGGTAAGAAAAGTTCCACTTCCCAGCTACGTTGGTAGGGAAATTCCCAGCCAGCTGACTGTCTGCCGATTTTTTCCCAGCCAGCAATTGAAAAAGACATTAATTAGTCAAAAATGCATGCTTGTCCTGTATTCGTTTAGTTTTGGCCTTATTTTGCTTCTGCACATGAGAAAATGCCCTAACAACTCTAATAATAATATTTCAAAACTTCTCCAACAAATGGTGGGAGTCATGGTGTTGCTTGGCTGTTAGGCTAAAAGGTTAATGGACAATAAACTAATTTATGAGTTAAACAATTAGACATTTACCTTTCACTGCCAAGCATTTATTAGCTAGGTCGTGTAATTCTGACATACAGTGAACAGCGAGTGAGCAAAAAACAGGTACAATGATCTCGTACCATAAAGATTACATACAATTTTTACTTCACTCTACCCTTTCCAAGTTCATTTCAGTTCCATAGGTATGTCCTCTCCATAATCACCTGCAAAATTAATTAACAGGGAAAAAGAACTTAGAGACAAATAGTATGATTGATTCAATGGCATTTTCAGATGAAGTTATGGCCTCTTCAAATTAAAGTTGTTAATAATTTGTAAAAGCTAAAGGAACACATATGGCTATTTCTTGAACTCAAATCCTTTGCAACACATGTCATCAGTTTATTACCTCTTTGTCAAACAAAAACTGCTGAGATAGTAACATCTATTTCTTATCATGGTGCAAAATGTGACCAAGTTAGGCATCAGGTATAGTTTTGTAAACAACAGCCACAAATGCCTGACTGTTGTAAAGTGCCCCAAATAAATAGACTTCTCATTACCATTAATTAATTACAAACTACAATGTAAAATTGTTACCATGGCTCTACAAATTGTTGAACATCTTCATCTCAGTGACTTGAATATGCAGACATTCACATTTCAAGGCGAGTGCAAATTTAAGAGTTGTCACATAGAAAAACAAAGAACTCAACCGCGTGGACGAGAGAGGGTCACAAGAATGAACAAGCAATGAATGCTCATCGTCACAAGCCTAACTCAACCTAGCGGAAGAGAGAGGGTCACAAGAATGAACAAGCAATGGATGCTCATCGTCACAAGCCTAACTCAACCTAGTGGAAGAGAGAGGGTCACAAGAATGAACAAGCAATGAATGCTCATCGTCACAAGCCTAACTCAACCTGATGGAAGAGAGAGGGTCACAAGAATGAACAAGCAATGGATGCTCATCGTCACAAGCCTAACTCAACCTAGTGGAAGAGAGAGGGTCACAAGAATGAACAAGCAATGAATGCTCATCGTCACAAGCCTAACTCAACCTTGTTTGTAAGAAGATAGGATAATTTCTGATAAGTTTTCGATAATCAAAAGGAGTATAGTAGTAAAAGATCTGTAAAGGAAAAAAAGTATATGGTCATAATAATAATACCTGTAATACTGGTATATACAACACACAAAAACACTAATAAACAGAACGAATATTTATTCATACATTTTGAGAACCCAAGCCCACACAAAACAGCTGATGATCAGTTTCATTTCGAGCAGTGAACCTTTGTCCATGTTAGTCTGTCCTGACAAATTGATCAGGAGCAATCTCAAGCAAAGGCCTATATTCACTCAGAGGGACATAAAATCTACACTATAACAGTGCCCATGATGCCAATAATTAAACATAACGTAGAAGAAATGAATGATACATGTAAAACTGTAGTGGACCGGCATAGCTATAAGACAGCAAAATAAAATAAGGTCTGGCCAGACAAACTTCGTGCCCTGCCAATATTTCACCTGAACAGGCCAATGACCTGTGAGAATTGTGAATTGAAGGAATGCACAACAGTTGATTTCAAATACCATCAGTGTGTATTAAACATCCAGAACATCTTCCAACAAATTCAGACATTTGCCAATCAGTGTGCCAGTCAATGTGCTTAAGGTTGTACATTATATTTTTTGGCACACGTTTCTTCTCTATAGCCTGGAGTTCTTGAAAAAAATTATCTGAGTTAATCAAACTTTTACCGTAAAAGTACAGGATAAAGTCTTACCTTTTGTTTGCAGCTCTGGTTGGAGAATCATTGCCGAGTCTCGAACCGAGCAGGGAGCCGGCCGACCGACATCACGACAAATCTGTGAATGAAAATACTGCTGTTAGCTCATTCAATTCTACCCTGCTGTTGAAGTTCATCACTAGAACCTCAGCATGCAGATAACAAAACAATGGAAAATTAATCTTACATGTAAATGAAGAAGATAGAGAATATATTCCCTCAAAATGGCGCTTGATCTTGCATAATCCCCCGTGAACCGGTTTTTCCCGCCAACGCGATCACTTTAGCCAGCGGTCATCACTTTGTCATCACCAAGGGACTCGTGGAGGGGTTCATTCTCAGTCGTCATCAGTCTTCAATGTTCCTTCAGCCAGCTCCTTCTGTTAGGCTTGAAATGCTAGAGGAAAAGTATTTCCCAGCCAGGTCGGCTAGAAATGCTTGAAAAAGTCAGTAATCCCCAGCAGAGGCCAGTAACAATTAAAAATTTCCCAGCCAGCTGAATGTGCACTGCGGAACACCTTTTTTGCGGAACACCTCCGCCGGATGCCCCTGGGAGCAAGACTTTGCGTGCGCCAGAGAGATTTTACCCATTGTGAATGATATCACCACTGTTTTTATCATACACTGCACCGGGGACGTGCCTTGAGCCAAAACGGTAGTGCTGTTGACGATGATGTGTGTATAAAAAAAATCCTTTTCTCTTTTTTAACGGTTTTGCGATTGTTACTTTCACCCAGTTTCTTTGTCAGTATTTGAACTATCCTTTTCTGAACATGGCAGCGTTCTTTGCAAATAAACACAAGCTAAATAAGGTGTTGTAGTTCAGTGTCGTTTACATTGTATTGGTGTAGACAGCGCAAATATGTGTCACCCACTTTAAAAGTGTTGTATAGCTAATTGTAAGTTCCCGTCCACAGTGATGCCTACTCGTTGATGGACCCTCTT
Source organism: Platygyra sinensis (assembly GCA_019787425.1). NCBI lineage: Eukaryota > Metazoa > Cnidaria > Anthozoa > Scleractinia > Merulinidae > Platygyra > Platygyra sinensis. Next base: position 10,821 of record JAHPZR010050881.1, on the reverse strand, counting down.
CAATGCGTTTTCTCGTCCACCATGACACTAGTACGATCGAAAGAGCTGATTGTTGTCACTGAAAACAGATACATTTGAAGGCGCTGCGGGGAGTGAATCAGTATTGATGGAGTAAACACAGCCGATTTTTCTTGGTCAATTGTGGTCTCGATCGACTGACGGAATCGGTGTGAAGATGGCGAAAACATGTTTATTAAAGGGGCATTGTTACGCTATTTGGCAACTTCATAAAAAGCTAGGTGTCTTCGCATCAATTGAATTCCAAAACTTGTGATCTAGTTTTGTCATTGAAGACTATTTGAAGGTACTGACACTCTTTCCTGTCGGCTGTCGCTACGGATGGCATGGATGGAAATGGATTGAAACTTGAAAAACTTGGCCAATTTTTTCTAGTTTTGATGCTACGTCGTTCCAAAAGTCCTCAGGAAATTTATTATGGTTAGCCCTCTCTGATAAAATTCATTTGATTATCTTCGTCGAAGCTTTACAGAAGCATTTTGTTTATGATTAAAGACTCAAAGTAATGTTTTTAGCACATAATTGACCTAAAACAGCAAAATCCTCGTGACACTGACAATTTAAAGCGTACCAATGGAAGCGCATTTTTGTAAACGCGGCCAAAGCATTGTGTTAGCATTGTGTTTTGCTTAAACCTCCCTTAGCTTTGTCTGAAACCCTACAGTTCAAACGGCACTTTATTGGTACTTATGCTTTCTTTCAGTCCTTTGAACCTGAGTACCTTGTATCGTAAAAACTATATTTTTGTCTGCCTTCCTTAGGGAACTTACTCTGGTCAATTCGCCATGAAGGTATGAATCTCG
>JAHPZR010050881.1:0-2500 GCA_019787425.1 Platygyra sinensis | reverse complement strand
CTTAAACTCCGAAAATGGCTGATAATCACGAGGAAAAGTGTATACTTTCTCGACAAACGCTATCTTAGCTTTATGTCACGCACGGCGATAACTTCGAAATTCAAAATGCGCTGGTTTCCAAACGAAGAACTCTACTGAGCTGAAAAGTTGTAAGCAGGTATAAATTTAGTGCCTCTTATGTCTGATGAGGATAAAACCTTTAAGTGGGTATTTAGTTTAGAGTTGAGAATTTGATGACGTCACCTTGCACACACTCTATTGAACACAAGCAAAAATCACAGCTGAGTAAAAAAGGTTGTAAGTACAGCGTTTTCTTTATTAGCTTATCACTTTATGGCACTAGAATTCCTCGTAAATATTCCAGTTTTATTCGACAACTTAATTTATTTTCATATCGGAAAGATTTGAGACTCACGGCAGAAACCGTGAGAGTTGGCAGGTCTGCATCCTTCAAATCCCGATTAAAATTGTTGTTTTAATTTTGTCCCTTTTTAATTTAGCTCATTTTGGCGCAGATAATGCATAGTAATCTCATAGTAATTTTCTTTTTCTTGGACATTTCTGTCCAAGGAGGAAAGGTGCAGTGAGGTTATCCTATGTGAAGCACCAACCCGTGAAACAAACGTAAACAAGGTCAGACCACAACACCGGGAACTGCATGCGCTACTCTTTAAGATAAGTGTGTGGGTTCTTTAACGTCCCCTGCTAACCATGTAACTGCATGAGACGATGCCTACGGTTTATAGTCCTTATCCGAGAAGACTTGAACATCTAACCATTTGCAGATATAATTACAAGGGAGCACATTCTCCTCAGTTATTTTAAGGAAGTGTTGGTCTGCATCGATCTAGGGCTCGAACCCTCGACCTCCCGCACAGCAGAACTGGCGCTCTACCAATTGAGCTAACCAGGCGGCGGTTTTTTTTCGACAACTTAATTTATTTCATTTCAGAAAGATTTCAAAGTCACTACTGTTAACTGATTTGTGAACAAAATGAGCTTATCAACCATTATCTTATACAGTTAAATTCCTTTTGTTTTGTTCATCAGCTCCCTTTTGCTCTGATTCCGGTGTTACAATTTACTGGAGATGAAATGATTATGGGAATCTTTAAGAACGGAAGGTAGGTCATAGCAAAGAAAGCCTTTTGTCTTCTGGTCACAATTTCCCGCCATTTAGTGTGACATGTTGCATTTTTTTTAGTGTTACCATGCCTTCTGCAGTGTTCAGCTTTTCCCGCCTTTTTTGTCCCCTGCACGTCACCACTTCCAGGTTTTCCCGCCAAAACAGCCGGCATGGTAAGTAACGTGACTGTGCGCAGACTAAAATTGGAGTTTGCGTTTTTTTCTTCAGGGTAATGCAAGGTGTGGCTTGGTTATTGTCAGTTCTGGTCATAGGAATTAATATGTTCTTTGTTGCTGAATATGTGGTAAGTTATAAAAACCAGTCTGTATTCCCTTCCCACCTCTCCCTTATACATACCGAGTACAAACTATAGACTGAGTATAGACTATTTGCAGCGGCGCCTGCAGTACGTGCGGCAGTGAAAACTTCGCTGTCCCGCTAAAACGACACGATAATAGTAATTTTCTTCGCAGCTAACACAAATAAAGAAAATGCAAATGGTGCTTTGGCCTCTCCAAATAGGTAACTTGAGAATTCTGGGTTAAACTTGATGAAGAACTACATATACTACTATTACTCTACCTGGCGACACTCAACGAACTACCAGCGAGTTGTCTGACGTTGGCGCCAGATTAGAAGCTTGGAGGCTCAGAATGCGCCTGCTGAGTCCTGATCGGTCAATTCAAATTTCAGATGCGGAGGCCGTGTGCAAGGAGTAAATGAGTGTTTATTCATGGGAGGAGGGGTTAGAGCTTATCACGTTCCAATCGCGTGGTTAGGCCTACTTTCGGAAGTGTACGGTATTTGATAAGACATCAGTTGCATGCAAGCTAGCTCCAGACTTCCAGTCCAACGTCGGTAGTGAAAATCACCTTCTTTATTAATTCACATCGGATGTAGTTTCTTTTTTCCATTGTTGTCTAGCTAGTTACCAATACCTCGCTTTAGTTTTTTGTCTTTTTAAATCTCGTCATATTTTGTAACCGTCACTTCTGAAGATGTATGTTGTAGCATACGAAACGTCAAGTTAAATATACCATGCGAAACCTTACTGTTATGTTTGTAACCGCTGTTTGTTTTCTCTTATTATTATTATTATTATTATTGTTATTATTATTATTATTATTATTATTATTATTATTATTAATTAAATTAAATTAAATTAAATTAAAACCAGCACGCAACACGAAAAAGCCCGGAGTTCAGCCCTCTCACTGTTGTTTATTCGTTTTGTTTGTTTCTTTTTTATTTATTGTTTTATTTTCAGTCCAAAATACCACCAAACCCAGGTTACTATATTCTGGTTGGACTGGTCCTTCTCTTCTACGTTACCTTTCTGTTATTACTGGTAAGTGTGAGTTTCTTGAAGTTCTG